>APFE031188322.1:57904-98408 GCA_000404065.3 Pinus taeda
CTCTGACATTAGAAAATCAGCGTTGCATAGCAGGGCTAACATGACCAACTATTAATCTAAGATAAAACTATTGCAAAATAGAGTTATCTCTATGCAAATATATTGGTTGTAAAGTTGAGAAAACCATTGTAAAATAGAGTTAGCAAAATCTCCTCGTCAATGTCATAACATAACTAAATCTACTTTAAATCATTTGTTGGAAACTATTATAGGAAACAAGGAATACTTTTAGGAAATAACGCACAACAAAAAAAAAGTGATAAGATTAACTTAAGACAACTGGAAAAAGAAAATATAACATAAAGTAAAGGTCCCTTGTTCGGCCTTGAGTGGGCCTACTCAAGGCTTCTATATGAACCTAATGAAACTACCTAGAGAAAGAGTATAAAACACCATTCATGCATTAAGAAATTAATCCATAACAACAATTTACCCTCACCAAGTTTGGAATTCACTAACTCCAAATAGATTTCTCAATTCTCAAAATAGAAAGCTTAAGCTAAGGCTAACACCTAGATCCTATTTATGTAAAATACTCATCAATAAACCCTTCAATTAGTCCTTGATTGAAGGGCTCATGTATTTAGGATCCCTATAATTGGGGACCCATGTTTTGAGGGTTAAATCCTCTTCTAATTTGGTTTTCCTCAATCAAAGATTCAAACTAAGATGATCTTGATTTGGTGTCTTTAGTCCTTGAAGGCTTCGCATGCCTTGGAGATTGAAGAGGGTTCACAATGGCCCTTTTATCTTGGGTGTATGTTGTTGAAGACTTCTCTTGAAATTCGACCTACATGATTAGTGGGCTAATACACCTTTAGAAATGCATGAACTTATCAAAACCATGACCAGACTAAGACACACCTCATAAATCAATCATCCCATTATCTCATAATATTCAACTACACAAATCCCAATATATTTGTGTTAGTCATAATGAAAACAAGTATTTTGATATATAAAGAGAGTCACATCATCTCCAAAATTAGCCTCAAATACATCAGTTGAAATTTGATAGGCCTATTAGCTAGTTAGGCTCCTTCTAGCATAAATAGAAGCCTAGTTAACAGAAGAGGATAATCGATATTATCATTTCATTCCTTGTTACTACTGAAGATACTCAAATTGTATTAAAGATGAAAAATTTTGTCCTCCCATTCCATGACATTTTCTAAATAGAATAAGGCAAGGTTATTGAAGTTTTGAAACCTTGAATTCCTTCAGGGTTCAATAAGTTCCTTGAGTAGGGCCCACTGAAGGGAATAACATGGGAACCCTTAAGGACATAGACCATTATAGTTTTAGGATAAAATTATTTAAATCTCATATTACATTATGCAAGTACTCTTTGGATAGATCATGATTGATAAAAGAATAGGGGAAAAAACTTATTGTGATAAGCATGATGGAACCACATCCCAAGAAGATAAAAGGCAATATGCTTAAGTTTTTAATATACTGTTAATAAATTAATATATTGTTAATAATTTTTTTCTTTTTTTTTGGGTTTAAATAACGTGTATTGATTAAAACGTATCATGCAAGTTGAAAACTTTACTAAAATTGTGAAGATTATACATACTTTGACTGAAAATTAATATAAAAGTTTTATGAAAATATTGCAAATATGGGAAGATAGAACAAAAGGTGATCAAAATGAAAATTGTCTTTGCTTTTTATTGACAATGTAATTCTTCATAATAATTGATCCATAAACTACCATGGATATTCCATGGGACAGTTCATCAAAACATATCTGATAAAAATATATTGAAATGTGTACTATGAGGGTTAATTTCTGTAGATTCCAAATTTATTAATTATTTTGTTGTGCTTATTCATGTAATAAATAAAATGTGAAAAATAGAGAACAATAAAATATAACCACAATGAACGCATTATATGCTCTAAGAAACCCTTGTGGTGTTATGCTTTCTTTTGTCTAGAACGAAAATCATGAAACTACAAAGGAGAAGGCACTCCCAATTGAGTTATCTCACTAAAGCACTTACTTTATGCTCTCTCACTACCACTCTTATTGCTCTACTCTATTATGAAGCAATATATATTTGAAACTAAATGGAACCACTTTTCCTTCTGAGTGGCTTGGTTATACCATAGTCTGATAGCCAACTAGGAGTCAATTGTGAGTCCAACTCTTAATAAGTGTTACAACTTTGACCCTTCTAGAGTATTCCTCATGGTGCCCATGTGGATATCCCCTTTTGCATGAGTAATGGGGGTTGATGTGGCATCCTATCGAACCATGGTGGAAAAATGGGATGTTTAACTTTCAAGTGGCATAAATTTTTCATATGGAGTTTGATTAATGTTTTTCTTACACCGTTTGAAACATCTCAAAGTGTATAACAATGTCAGGGGGCTTGGTGTAAGTGAAAGATTTTTCACACCAAAAAACTTTATTTGATGCCTCAATGTCTCTGGAATGTTTTTAAACTTAATTCTCCAAAGTGGGACCTACTAGTAAAAATGGCCCTATGAGTTGATTCCACCAAATTTTCTACATGAAATCATTCAGATGTATGAAAAATAATATAATGATCCAATCTGAACAAATAATAGCTAAGGATTTTGAAACATTTGCATGTTCATATGTAAAATATTGTTCAGAGAGCACAAATGAGGGAATAGAAGGAAATTCTAAGGAGAAAAAAGTTATGAATGATATAAATGATGATCAATTGGTCCATAATTCATTAGGAGTGGCATTAGAATATAGTTAATGACAAGGGGGGGATTTTGTATAATACTATGAAGGGTATAATGGAAAGAATCTATAGACTGCAATGAATCCAACAATCTAGTTATATTTAAAATATAACAACCATTTTATAGAGTAAGAGAAATGACCTATGAAACTTGTAATAGAAGAAATTTACAATAACACAAGAAGAGGGTCGTATTTCTAAACATGTGTATATGTTATATGTATATACTAGTCTAACTAAATTAATATCCTATTTATATTTACCTAATAAAAATATGAATCAATTATCATTATTATTTTTTCTTCTAGGAAGATTAAGAAAGTTAAAGTCAATGCATGAGATGATATCTAAGACAACCCATTAGGTATTGAAAAATAATTTTAAATGTTATTGTTATAGAGCTAAGAATAGTTGAATCACAAGAGTGATCCTAACAATAACATGCACCAAATTTATCTAGTCATTGATATTTTTAATGCTTTTAATCAATGAGTTATATTATGTAAGGTGTTCATCTTTACTTTTTGATTTGGATTTGAGCATTATATTGTTTGTCGTCAATATCAATGCTTTTAGAGTGGAAAAAGTGGAGGAATCAGCTCTCAAGACCATTTTTATCAATAGGACCTGGTTTGGAAAATTGGGGTTTGAAGCCTTCTAGGAGCATTTTGACGAATCAAATGATGTTTTTTGGGGTTAAAACTTTGTTGCTTCAATGTAGCACCGTTTTTCCTATTACATACAAAGAGACCTGTCCAACGATGCAAGAATCGTGTCAATGAAAGTGTGTATGCACAAGTTATGCCACTCAAAAGTTGGCCTTCTTGTTTTCACCACCATAATTCGGGAGGTTGCCACATTAGCCCCCATTATTCATGAAAAAGGGGCTAGACACGTTATTATGATGTAGAAGACTCTAGAAGAGTCTATATTGTAACTATGGTTAAGATTTGAGGTAGTCAAACCTAACCACTAGTTGGCTTTCAGGTTGTGTTATAACCAGACCACTATGAGGAAAGGGGTTCCATTCTTTTGAGTGCATTTGTTCGATAGATGAGAAAAAATAGTTGATATGGATAGGAGGTAGAGAAAATAGAGAGGATTTGTGCACTGTAGTAGCCCACATGCCACATGACATACTTATTTTTACTCAAACATTTTCTATTCAGAGAAAGAGAGTAGAGCAACCTCACCTTCTAGTTGGGTTTTTCTCTCGACAGGGTTTCCCAGGTCATATCTTGTGTCAAATGTATGTGCGAGATTTTATTTCAGTGTTCTCTATTTTCTGCATAATTTTAAATTTGCATGCATGCATTTTTAATAGTAAACCGATAGATCCATAAATCTAATAAAGTTGTAATAATGTAGAATTTCATGTTTTAAATATAATTTTATGAAATCTATTGTGACGAAATTTCCAGTGGAATACCCACGACAATTTACAGATCATATTGGTATCACAACAAGTTTCTTTAGGTATATTGTGGATATTTTTATGGGATCTAGACCATTGGGGCCAAAAAGCGTAAAACCTTAATCATGGTCGTCTATCAATAACTCTCGTGATCCTGTAGAGGAGAGATTTTCACGACTGGAGCAACAAGTCGCATATATAAATTGTAATGTCAATCTCCTCATTGTAGCCTTGAAAAATAAGCTTGGGATATTAAGAGAAGATGAGGGTTCTAATGTAGAGGAAAAATTATAAGGGGGATCAAGAGATCGAGAAGAAACAAAGAACCATCTGAAGAAAGAACCTGGAAAAGATCAACCCAATTTGAGTGTCGTGAATCAATCACAACCCTTGTTTAAAATGGAAGCGAAGGTTGATATTAGGCCATACCACAATGAGATAAATGATCTGAAGCTAAATCATTGGTTGCAACAACTTGAAGTGTATTTAAGTGTCTATCAAAATTAGGAAGAACAAAATAGTTCATTTGCGTGGCTGAAATTAGAGGGTGATGTCCTAACTTGGTGGGAAAGCCACATAGAGACCCTGAGGTTGGAGGGAGATCCTCCAATGACAAAGTGGGAGGAGTTTAAAACCCTCATTAAGTCATAGTTTTACCCTATTGGGTAAGTAGAGGAATAGTGGATCCGACGGTACTACTTAAGGAAAAATCCAGGGCAAAGCTTGTGGGAGTACACCATAGAGTTCAGAAAGATGGCCATACTGATTAGTATCTCCCCAAAGAACCCAGGTGTACCCCTCAAGTATTTAGGGGGTCTACGCCACCATCTGTATGAGAAAGTAATGTTGTTCAATCCAAATGCAGTGGATCATGAGGTTTGTGTACAAGAATAGTACCTGGAGAACATACGTTTAAAGAAAGCACAATCAAATGGATTGAAGCAAAAGAAGCAATAAGACGCTTCTAAGGAGGGGAAGAAGAAGGAAAAAGGGGGGAAAGATAAAAAGATGAAAGCCACAACACACCAGTGTAAAGATCCAAGAAACCATTGCAACCAGTGCAACATTAACGACCATACGAAGGAGAAGCGTTGGAAGTTGAATCTAGAGCTTAACCCAAAGAATAAAAGAAAGACAACAAGAAGAAGAATCCCATGACCACTGATTTTAGAAACCAAGTTGAAAGCAACTCAGACATGGATGAGAAGATCGTCTAGACGTTAGTGTAGAAGGAGATGAATCTAAGTAGCCTTCAACAATAGGAAGAGAAAGAAATGACTAAACTCTTCCATATAAAGATACATGAAAAGAAGACCAAGATTGATGCTTTGTTTGACTCAAGATCACAGACGAATTTATTGCAACAGAGCTAGTCAAGAAATTGGGATGGGAATTTTGTGATCATCCAAACCGATATCCACTAGGATGGTTAAATAAAGATGCAAACCTAATGTAACAAAATAGTGCAAAATTAGATTTTCCATTAGACTTGTTGATTTTATTGATGAAGTAGAACTAGATGTGGTTCCCCTTGATGTATGTGGAGTCATGTTTGGGTGTCATACAAGAGGATGTGTAGATCGAATAGCCAAAGGGTTTTGGGACACATGGGAGGGAAACCCATGTATGCAGGTTGAAGATAAGCAAACTCTCAGAGCATGGTATGGTCATTTTGACAACTACTTGTAGGAAATGGGCTTCATGAAGAGTGAGGTGGATTCAAACCTATACTATCCTATGGTCGGAGGTGAACCACTCATTCTTGTTTTGTATGTGGATAATCTATTTTTGATTGGGTCAACAGGGCTCATAGAAGATTGCAAGAAGGACTTAGTAGTAGAGTTCGAGATGAAGGGCATGGGATTGATGCACTATTTTCTAGGACTCGAGGTGTGGTAGATAAATGGGGAAATTTTCCTTGGTCGAGGGAGATATATTTTGGAGATCATGAAGAAATTAAGGATGTTGGACTATAGACCCATGTCTACACCTGTGATAACCAATTGGAAGAAGGTTGATGCATCAAAGTGGAAGGCAGTGGGCCCCACCTTATATAGACAACTTATTGGCTCTCTCATGTATCTCGTCAACACAAGGTTGAACATTTGATTTGCAGTCAACACTCTTAGTTAGTTCATGGTGGAACTAAAGAGAGTTCATTAGAAAACAAAAAAATATGTGTTGAAATATCTATGAGATACAATTGAGTATGGGTTGAAATATACTCAAGGTGATTGTGCCAGTTTGATTTCCCACACTAATGCAGACTGGACAGGTAATGCCTTGGACCAGGAAACAACTTTAGGGTGTTGCTTCAACATGGGATCATAGGTTATCTCTTGGTACAAACAGAAGTAGAAATATGTTGCATTAAGCTCTGCATAAGCAGATCACATGATAGTGAACATGGTAACATGCAAGTCGATATCGTTTCAGAAGTTGCTAGTGGTACTGTTTTGTCAGAGGATAGATTTGACCATCATTCACTGTGATAATCATAGTTGCATCAAGCTATATAAGAATCCAATATTTCATGATCGGTCAAAACATATTGACATACGATACCATTTCATGAGGGATTGTGTATAGTGGATCAGTTCAACTATAGTATGTGCCTACAAATCATAAGGTGGCAGACATTCTAGCGAAGGCCTTGAATAAATGAAAGTTTGTTTTCTTCAGGGAGAAGTTGGGTGTTATGGAGAACACCTTCCTTGCTAAGAGGGAGTGTTAAATATTATAGCTTGGATATGTGTTCTAACCTTGAGAGGTGCCATGGAGGATAAGAACACAAAGGAATTAATTATCTCCAAGACCATGTAATTTTTCCTAAGTTTAATCTAATAAAAAATATCTTAATTAACTCAATTAGTGATTTTTTAAATATTTCCTAAGTTAAAAACCCAGGAAAAGTGGTTAATTAATTGAAATTAGTTGAGATAAGATCGATTTACCTCTAGAAGCTTCAAGAAATTTTCTAAGTTGATCTTAGCCATTGATTGGATCAAGATAACTTCTAATCATGGTCATTCATTTGTGAATGAGAGATTATAAAGGGAATCAATAGGTAGCATTAGGGATCATTTAAGTTGGGCGAGTTTTCATTGAGACACCAGAAGGGTTTTACTAGTAGTGATTGGGAAGGAATTTTATGGAGTTTATTCTTCCAACCTCTAAGTTTTAGAGGTAGGTTATGTAAGGGTTGGATTATCTTGCAGGAGGCAAAGTTTTCTAGAGAAGATCATGAGCTTTAGGAGGAGGCCAATTTTCTAGAGAGAGGTCAATTTAAAAGAGAAAAGGTTCGATTTTTAGAGGAGGTCGATTTTCCAAAGAGGTCAATTTGCAGGAGAAAACGCCAAATTTTTAGAGGAGGCCAATTTGCCAATGGAGATCGATATTTCTCTACAGTAGTGTGAGTTTCTAATGGAGGTTGAATTCCTCAAGGCCGGATTTATTGGTAAAGAGTGTCGTACAGGAGGGCCAAGTTGCTTGCATAAGTGAAGAAGGATTTTTGTCAAAGCTTTGCCAAAACCAAATAGGCAATTTATGTAATTTCCAATTAGAAATTTTGTTGAAGATAATAATAAAATGCTCAAAATGAATATTTTTTTATTGAATAAGTTTAATCTATTAGTATACAAAAAGATTACATGGAGGGCTGGGCCTCAGAAGTTCTGGCCCGTGGTATGGGCATTCTAAAGCAGAATACATAATCAACATGTATCAGGCGATTCAACAAGAGAGTGCCACCCTCATAGGGGAAACCGGCCATGAAGCTCCAACAGTTTATCAACCCATAGTAACTAAGAGAAGTTATGTATACAAAATTGTTCCCAGTCAAAAAACACAGCTGCCCACAAAGGGGAAACTGACGACTTGACAAGCTGTAAATCTGAAGGTAACCAAGCTGTGGTAGTGAGCGAGTAACAGTGACTAACCTGGACTGTCGTCCATCCAAAAACATGCAAAAATGGAGATTAGCCATTTAAGTGCCTTGAGAGGAGGGGGGAGATTCGACCACGCAACATGCATAGGCGTAAGGGTCGTCCTCGTCCTACATATCATCTTTAGGACTAGAACAGCCTCGCTTGGTTTCGTCCTCATCCTGCTTATCATCTATAGCACTGGAGCAACCTCGCTTGGTGTCGCCCAAACCGACTTCAACACTGAGATCCTACGAGGTGTTGCACTCGACCGCTTTCCTTTTCTGACCACCTCTGGAGGGAGAGTTAGGCCTTTCAGCCTCCTTTTGCGCCAGATTAGTTCTCGGAAGCTCGGTACTCATTTCAGGGGGCTCCTCTTTAAAATAAATGATAATGGTGGCTATTATAGTCGGCATGTTGAGCAAATAAGGGAAACGGAACTGGGCAGTATGCTGCTGACAGGGGATGAGACTGGAGATGCCTCTTACAGGCTGAGAAATCCCGCGACCAGCTTGGAAGCGATGACCACTTCTTGTCTCAGGGGAACGACCCAACGGGGATTCCGAGGGAGAAGATGAGGAGCTCAGAGAGGTGGAGGAGGGTGGCGGGGAGGACAGCCACGGCTCGAGCCGCGACGACACCGCATCTTTTGGTGCAAATGAGGCATTGGATACAATTGAGAATGACTGAGCGAGACAATTAAAGAAGCAGAGGGCGGGGAATGAATGGGCGGACCAGTGCAAAGCTCAGAAAGCAAAGAGAGGCGCACGGATTAGGGGAAGAGTCAGAGTGAAACTAGAATCCCCTAGAGCAATGGGAGCTCTACATAACATGAAAGCCCGGAATGAGGTCAATGCAACAGAAAATTGAACATCTACACCCATTGTTGGTTCTGGAGTTGTGCTCTAAGATAGCCGAGGAGCAGCAAGAGCGCAGAGGCAACAAAGTAGGCATGAAGCTTCTGGTAGAAGACATATTGCTGAAGAACAAACGCGAGCATGGGCAACTGTGCTGCATAAATGCAGTGGCATGGTTGGCAGGCTCGTCGTTAATGCAGTTAATGAGGACGAGAACAAGAGGAAGGGTGGCAGCGGTAGAATCCCACGTGCATGCCCAAATCCTCTGCCACATATCATTCCCTCTAATCACCCGCATTCGAGGTGCTCAAAATGAAGATTGATTTTCTTGACATTGGGGTTTTTCCAGGGACATTTGTCCAAAAATATCCGTGTCAATTTTGTGATTGATTTCTTGTTTATTTTGTTGCATTTTTGTTTGATGAATGGTATTATTTATGTTTTTGTTCATTACTTTTAGATGAATATTTAAATGTGTCATGTATAAGTAATAGGAATAATAAACTAGGTTAATAACACCTTTTAGGTAGCAGAAATTTCATAGATGAAACACGTTAGGAATTTTAGAGATGTATATGAGCTTGATCTTTGTGGGACAATTACATGATGAAGGTTGCTCTAAAAGATTTAGTAAATGTGGCTAGAAAATTAGTAAAGAGTCATTGGATATGGATAGAGGATTGAAGGTAGGAACCTTGTATACATAGGGAAATGACAAAAATATTAGATTTGGTTGTTGTTGCAAAAGAAGGAAACTCAACATATTTATGGCGTAAGCACTTGGGTCACATGAGGAAAAAGGGCCTAAAACTCCTTGTTGGAAAAATCTACTTCTAGGTTTGAAATCCTATGAACTTAACCTTTGTGAGCATTGTGTATATGGCAAGTAACAAAGAATTTCATTTATGAGAAGTGGCCATGAAAGGAAAACACATCTACTAGAATTGATACACTCCAATGTGTTTGGGACAATAAATGTTAAGTCTCTGGGAGGAGCCTCATATTTTGTCACATTTATAGATGATGCATCTAGGAAGGTTTGGGCCGACCCCATGCAAACGAAAGGGAATGTGTTTGAAATATTTAATTTTCATGTTGTTTTTGAAATAGTGACTAATAAACTATTCAAGTGTTTGAGGACATATAATGGTGAAGAGTATTACTCCAATACATTCAAGGATTATTGTAATAGGTTCAACATAAAACATGAGAAGATTGTTCCTGGTACTCCTCAAAATAATTGTGTTGCAAAAAGGATGAATTGCAATATTGTGGAGAAGGTGAGTATGTTGTCAAACTCTGGATTGTAGTAAGGACAACTTGTTACCTCATCAATCAATCACCTACTACATCCCTAAATGGTGGCATTCATGAAAAAGTTTAGACTAGTAAGAAGCTAAACTATTCTCACTTGCAAATTTTTGGATGTGAAGCATTTACGCATATTCCCAAAGAACATATAACTAAGTTGATGATAAATCAATAAAATGTGCTTTTTTAGGGTATGAGGATCGTGACTTTGGTTAACATCTATTGGATCCAGTTAAACACAAATTTGTTAGAAGCAAGGATGTCATACTTAATGATTCATAGATGTATAAAATGTTTATAGGTGATAAGGAGGTAAAGAAAATTGCTAACATGTTTGCAAAAGAACAAGAAAATATCTAACCTTTGTAAGAAATTGGGAAAGGAATTCAAGGTCCTGGTGGAAAACAAGTGGAAAATGATAGAAAATAGGATGAATAAACCTTGCAGTAGCCATTACAAGGGATCTAACTAGAAAACACACCACCAAAGTTGGTTAATAGGTCTACTAGGCCTCATAATCTCTCACAAAGTTATCCACCTTCAAATTATATTTTCTTAACTGATGAAGGTGAACCTCATTGTTTCATAAAACTTGTAATGTGGAGAATAATAAAGAGTGAAAGAAAATAATGGAGGAAGAAATGGATTCCGTGTTGAACAACAAAACTTGGGAGTTAGTAAAGCCTCTAAAAGGAAAAAATGTCATACAAAACAAATGGGTATACATGATTAACATGAGGGTGAAGGAAAGAAGAAAAGATACAAAGCAAGGTTGGCCGTGAAGGGATTTTCCTAAAAAGAAAGTATTGACTTTTCTAATTTTTTTTTTCACCTATTGTTAAGATGACAGCCATAAGATTTATTCTTGGTATTGTTGTTTCTTTTTATTTGGAATGTAAATAGTTAGACGTAAGACAACCTTCCTTCATGGAGAATTGAAAGGGATTTATATGGAGCAACCAAAAAGATCCAAAGTAAAAGATAAAGAGAACCTAATTTGCAAGTTGAAGAAGAGCCACTATAGGTTTAAACAAGAACCCCACCAATTGATTTGAATTGGATCATTATATTGTTTTTCATCCATCTCAATGCATTTGGAGTGGAAAAATTGGAGGAATCAACTTACGAGACCGTTTTTACTGGCGGGACCCAGTTTGGCAAAACAGGGTATGAAACCTTCTGGGAACGTTTTGAGGCATAAAACGATGTTTTTGGGGGTAAAAATTTATCGCTTTATCATACCTTTTCATGTTATTATACACATAGAGAGCTTTCCAATAGTGCAAGAATCACGTCAATCAGAGTCTGTATGCAAACGTTATGCCACTTAGAAGTTGACCTTCTTATTTTCAGACCTATAGTTTGGGAGGATGTCGCACCAACCCCCATTTTTCATGGAAAAGGGGCTAGCCATGTGTTTGTGATGTAAAAGACTCTAGAAGAGTATATTTTGTAACTCTAGTTAAGAGTTGATGTAGTCAAACTTAACCACTAGTAGGCTATCGGGTTGTGTTATAACTGAGTTAATGGGAGGAAGAGGAATTCCATTCTTTTGAGAGAATTTTGTTCCATAGTTGAGCAAAGATATCCAGGAGTGATAGGAGGTAAAGAAAATAGAGAATATTTGTGCAATGTAGCAGCCCATGGGCCATAGACATTACTTATTTTTATCTGCAGCTAGACAGAGAAAGAGAGAAAAGCAACCTCACCTTCCAGTTGGGTTTTCTCCCGAAAGGTTTTCCCAAAGAGAATATCTTGTGTATTACGTGTGTATGATCATATTTTTTCATTCTCTACTTTTTTGCTTGATTTACTTTTACATGCATGCACTAATTACAGTTAATTTTACAAATCTAGAAATTAAATAAAATTGTAATAGTGTAGAATCTCATATTTTAAATATAATATTATCATATTTGTTGTGACGAACTGTCTAGTGGAATATCCATGACAGTTTACAGATAATTTGGTATCAGAACGGGTTTCTTTGGGTATTTTTTGGGGATTACAGAGATCTAGATCAGCAAGGCCGAAAATTGTAAAACCCTAATCATGGGTGGCGAAACTGTAAATAAACCTTGTGATCTTGCAGAGGTGAGTTTTCCGTGGCTCAAAGAACAAGTCGCGGATATAAACCACAATGTAAACATCCTCATGGTGGCCCTAAGTAATAAGTTAGGGATATCTGGAGAAGAAGGGGGTTTGAATGCATAGGACAAATCAGAAGGGGGATCAGGAGATCGGGAAGGCACAGATAACCAACCGAAGAAAGAACCCAAAAAAGATCAACCTAGTTCAAGTGTCGTGAACCAATCCCTATTTAAAGTGGAAGCAAAAGTCGATATCAAGCCATACCATGGCAAGATCGACGTTCTGAAGCTGAACCACTAGTTGCAACAACTGGAAGTTTATTTCAATGTCCATCATATCGAGGAAGGGCAAAAGATCTCATTCGTGCGTCTAAAATTGGAGGGACATGCACTGACTTAGTGGGAGAGCCACACGAAAGCGCTGAGGTTGGAGGGAGAAAATCTAGTGACTAAGTGAGAGGATTTCAAAACCCTCATTAAGTCACAACTTTATCCCATTGGGTACGTGGAAGACCAATGGATCCGGTGGCATTACTTTCGAAAAAAGTCAGGCCAAAGCGTGCAGGAGTACACCAAAGAATTCATAAATATGGCTATAATGTTTGGTATCTCTCCAAGGAACCTAGATGTACTCCTCAAGTATTTGGGGGGTCTGCACCGTCATCTGCGTGAGAAAGTGATGTTGTTCAAGTCCAAAATGGTGGATGAGGATTGTGTATAGGCAAAGTACCTAAAGAACATAGGCCTGAAAAGGGCGCAATCAAGTGGATCAAAGAAAAAGGAGCAACAAGACACTTCTAAGGAGGGGCAGAAGAAGCAAAAATGGGGGAAATATAAAAAGATGACATCCACAACACACCAATGCAAAGATCCTAGCAACTACTGCAACATTGACGGCCATACAGAGGAGAAGTGCTAGAAGTTGCATCCAGAGCTAAACCCGAAGAACAAGAAGAGAGATAATAAGAAGAAGAATCTCATGGCCACTGATTTGAGCAACCAAGTTGAAAGTAGTTGGGACCTGGATGAGAAGATCGTTTGTACATCAGTGCAAAAGGAGGTGAATCTAAGTAGCCTTTAGTAACATGAAGAGAAAAAAATGACCAAACTCTTTCATGTAAAGATACAGGTCAAGAAGACGAATATTGATGCTTTATTTGACTCAGGATTGCAGGAAAATCTCATTGCAATAGATATGGACAAGAAGTTGGGGCTAGAAGTTCATGAACATCCAAACCCATATCCAGTGGGATGGGTACATAAGGATGAAAAGCTAAAGGTAACAAAACAGTGTAAAATTAGATTTGCTATCAGTGTTGATTTTATTAATGAAGTAGACCTGGATGTGGTTCCCCTTAATGTACATGGATTCGTGTTTAGGAGTCCATACATGTACATGTGTGATGCAATATTCATGAGGAGAGATAACTAGTACCGAATCATCAAGGATTTAAAATTGTTCATCATCGACGTGCATAAAGGCAAGTTGAAAATTTCATCGGTAAGTGCTAACCAAGCCAAGAAATTGATCAGTTACAACAAGAAGTATGTTTTATTGTTTTTAAGAGAAATTTAGTATACAGAGGAGTAAATATGAGGCAAGGCATCCTAGAGGGGTGTACTAAGAAACAAAAACAACAATTGTAGTAGTTGTTACACGTATACAAGGACGTGTTCCGAAAGCCTAAAGGGCTAATCCCCTAAGAGAGAAGTGGAGCATGAGATCGAGCTATTTCCAGACTCCCCATTTCCAAATATTGGGTTGTACAGGTAGCCTGTTATAGAAGCAAATGAGGTGAAGAAACAGTTGCAGCAGCTGCTGGAACAGGTTGTCATTCGACCGAGTACATCACCATGTGGGTCATCCATCATCATTGTTTCAAAGAAGGATGGGACTTGGCGAATGTGTATAGATTACATGGCGTTGAATAAATTACACTCAAGAACATATACCCCCTACCTAGGATAGACGATCTGCTAGATCAGTTGCATCAAGCAAAGTATTTCACCAAACTGGACATGAAGTATGGATATCACCAGGTTCGAGTCAAAGAAGAAGATACATGGAAGACCGCTTTCAAAACCAAGCAAGGTTTGTATGAGTGGTTAGTTATGCCATTTGGCCTATGTAATGCACCAACTATATTTATGAGATTATTGAATGATTTACTACGTCATTTTATAGATTCATTTGTTATTGTCTATTTGGATGATATAATGGTATATATTGCTACTAGGGAGGAACATATTTCACATTTGACGCAGGCTCTGGAAACATTAGAGAAGCACCAACTGCTAGCAAATCTCAAGAAGTGCGAGTTTACACAACAATCCTTGGTGTATTTGGGATATGTGATTAGTGGAGGAGAATTATAGATCCTTCCAATATGGAGGCCATAATGAAATGACTAGTGCCTACTAATGTTACTAAGGTTAGGAGTTTCATTGGAGCAACACAGTACTTGAGGAAATTCATAGCCTCGTTTTCAGTGGTAGTAGCACCGCTCCACGCCATAACAACAAGAGGCAAGAGTTTCCAGTGGGGAAAATGGAAACATAAGGCTTTTGATGAGTTAAAGAAGAAGATCAGTGAAGCACTAGTTCTGGAATTACCAAACTTGCAATGACCCTTTGAAGTGGAGAAAGATGCGAGTGGGTATGCTATGGGAGCTATCTTGATGCAAGGAGGAAGGCCCGTTTGCTACCATTTTGAAGTATTTCATGAGGCAATTATTAACTAGCCTACCTACGACAAGGAGCTCTATGCCATGGTGTAGGTTGTGAAGAAGTGGAAGCACTATCTGATGGGAAAGGAGACAATAATCCACATAGGTCACTGACTGTTACAGTACCTGCAGGCCCAGAATAAACTACAACATACCATGCACTACAAGTGGATGGGGTTTTTATAACAGTCTCATTTGGTGATCAAGTATAAGAAGGGAAACACAAACAATTTGGTCAATATGCTTTCAAGGCCACCCACATCAAAGATTACAACTGTGCAGACTCTTATGCACATGGAGCCATTCACCTATGATGCATACAAAGAGGCATATTCAAAAGATGAGGACTTCAAGGAGGTGTATCAGCAGTTGTAGAGTCAGAGTCATGTGCATGATGTCGACAACACCATTGACTACTATCTCTAGGATGGGTTACTTTATAGGTTGAATAAGTTATGTGTTCTTAAAGGTGAGCATTTGTAGCTGATTAGAGAGGCTCACACCTCCAAGGTTACATGGCACTTTAGTGTAGGGAAGACTGTGGCTAACTTGCAGATGTATGTGTATTGGCCCAAGATGCAAGAAAAGGTAGCTAAGTTCACAAGAGGATGCATGCTTTGTTGTACGAACAAGCCTAATAATAGGAAACAAGGTCTATATCATCCCTTACTTGTACCTACTCGTCCTTTAGAAATCATTTCCATGGACTTTGTGGGAGGTATATTGACAACTAGGAAGGGACATGACTACCTGTTCATGTTAGTTGACAAGTTCAATAAGATGTGTGTTCTGATGCCATGTAAAAAGACCATCAGTGGACAAGAAGCAACAAACTTATTCTTTGGACAGGTCTGGGTACACTTTGGGATACCAAGGAGCATCATTTCAAACATTGATACAAGATTTATCAATGCATTCTGGACTATATTGTGGGAGAAGATGGACACAAAGTTGAAGATATCTACAACATTCCATCCACAGACATATGGGAAGACAAAAGTAGTCAACAGGACTTTGGTGTAGCTTTTGAGGGGTTACAACCAGAAGCATCCAAAGATCTGGGATGAAAATATGGTAAATATAAAACTTTCTTATAATAGAGCGATCCACACTTCTACAGGAAAGTCCCCATTTGAAACTTGCTTTGGATATTTGCCACCTTCACCTTTGGATATTGCATATGGGCAACAAGGAGGAGTGAAGGAAGACATTACAAGAGATACTTTGAGGGCTGAAAAAATTATAGAGAAGATCAAGTAGATTCATCTATAGGTATAGGAAACACTGTAGAAGTCAAGGTGAAGTATAAGGCTAAACATGATCAGCATAGAACAGAGAAATCATTCAAGGTGGGAGATAGAGTATCGTTACAGTTGAATAGGGAGAGACTGCATGGGCCTGGTAATAAAATTAAGGCTCTAAAGTATGGTCCCTTTGAGATACTGGAAAATGTGGGTGCTAATTCCTATCGACTCATTTTACCACCATATATGTGCATTTATTCAGTTGTAAATGTAGAGAATTTGAAACTCTATGAGGCTTCCATGCTAGATCAGGAAGAGGAACATGTCGTACCTTCTATGGAGGATTTGGCAGTAGACGCTCACACAGAGTTGAAAAAAGATACAATTTTGTAAAAGAGGTCCAGAACTACAAGACAAGGGAAACAAAACCTTTGGAAGATTGGGTTGAAGGGACAACTTCCAGACAAAGCTAAATGGTACATTAGAGAGGAGGTGGAGAAAAAATTTCCTCACCTCATTCAGTAAAGGCTTTTGGGGACCAAAAGCCTCCAAAATGGGGAGGTGTGATCTGAATTGGATCATTATATTGTTTTTCATCCATCTCAATGCATTTGGAGTGGAAAAAGTGGAGGAATCAGCTCATGGGACCGTTTTTACCAGCGGGACCCAGTTTGGCAAAATAGGGTCTGAAACCTTCCGGGAGCGTTTTGAGGCATCAAACGACATTTTTTGGGGGGTAGCACCTTTTTATGATATTATACACACTGAGAGATTTCCAACGGCACAAGAATCACGTCAATCAGAGTCCGTATGCAAAAGTTATGCCACTCAGAAGTTGACCTTCCTGTTTTCACAGCTATAGTAAGATGTTGCACTAGCCCCCATTATTCATGGAAAAGGGGCTAGCCACATGTTTGTGATGTAAAAGGATCTAGAAGAGTCTACTTTGTAACTCTAGTTAAGAGTTGATGTAGTCAAACTTAACCACTAGTAGGCTATCAGGATGTGTTATAACTGGGCCACTAGGAGAAAGAGGCATTCCATTCTTTCGAGAGCATTCCACGGGCCACAAAAATTACTTTTTTGTATCTACAACCATATTTCTAGACAGAGAAAGAGAGCGAAGCGACCTCACCTTCCAGCTGGGTTTTCTCCCGAAAGGGTTTCCTAGAGAGCATATCTTGTGTATTATGTGTATGTGAACTTATTTTGTCATTCTATACTTTTCTACTTGATTTACTTTTACATGCATGCACTAATTACAGTTAATTTTATAGATCTAGAAATTCAATAAATTTGTAATAGTGTAGAATCTCAGATTTTTAATATAATTTTATCAAATCTATTGTGATGAACTGTCCAGTGGAATATCCATAGCAGTTTACGGATCACCAATGGTACAACAAATTGATTAATTTATGTTGAAGCATGGTTTACAAGGGTAGAGGTTGATCATCGTGTCTACTTCAAGAGGTATGACCAAGAAAAGTACATCACACTATTGTTATATGTGGATGACATTCTAATTGTTGGACATGATAAGAACATGATCAATAGGTTGAAGAAGTATCTAGCTAGTCAATTTGCAATGATGGATTTGGGTCCAACACAACAAATATTAGACATGAGGATCATGTTTGACAAAAATAACAAATGATTGTGGTTGTCACAAGAAAAATATATGAGAAGGTGTTAAATAGGTTCAACATGAAGGATGCTAAAGTACTTGGTATACCGCTAGCATCCTATTTCAAGCTCAATGTTGATTTGTGCCCTTGTGATGACAAGAAGAAAGAGGAAATGAGTAGAATCCCATATGCTTCAATAGTTGACAACTTGATGTATGCCATGGTATGTCTTCGACAAGATATTGTACATGTAGCAAGAGTAGTAAGAAAATTCCTTGCAAATCCATACAGACAACATTGAGAAGTGGTGAAGTGGATTTTAAGATATCTCAAGAGTATTAATCATTATTGTTTATGTTTTTGGTAATAATAATAATGTTATGCTTGAAGGTTATATAGATGCAAATATGGTTGGAGACATGGACACCATAAAGTCCACCACTGGTTATTTATATACTTTTGTAGGTGCAACAATGTCTTGGGTGTGTGGACTACATAATGTAGTATCCCTCTCCATAATAGAGGTAGAATACATAGCTTCCATGGAAGCACACAAATAGATGTTGTGGATGTAACGATTCTTAGGAAAGACGGGAATAAAAAAGACAAATATGTGTTGCATTAATTAAAGTGCCATTCATTTAATGAAAAACCCATCATATCATTCTAAGACAAAGCACATCGATGTGAGATATCATTGGATTCGTCAAGTGTTAGATGGACTACTATAGTTGGAGAAAATACAGACTGGAGATAATCCAATTGATATGTTAAAAATTATTTTTTCAAGGGATAAGCAGAAGGTTTTCAAAACCTTGGGTGAGGTGATGCAAACATGATGAAAGGAATCTTATCAAAGCACTAGTGGCAAGGAGATAGAAGTAATAACAAAAATATTTGCTCAAGCTTCTATTTGGTCTCAAGTGGGAGATTGCTTGATGTGAGAGCAAACCAAATTAAAACAAAATGCATATAATTTGTTGACTTCTTCATGGTCTGGAAGGTTATGGAATGAGTTAAATGGGTTATGGTTGTTTGGGTACATGATATTCATAATCCATGGTATTGTAACACAATCTATTTACATGCTATGAATTAGAGGTATAGTAGGGTGAGATGCAACCCCAAAAGCGAGATCTAGTGAGGAGAGCACCTAACATGAGTAGGCAAGCAAACATGAGAGAATGGAAACATATGTGTTGGATAGCAATAACAAGAAAAAAACTTTAGAGATGAAATTTGTAAATTATAAGTATATGGGCGTATGACTGTAAAACTTGGCTAGGCATGTGTACCCTTGTCGATAAAGTCTTCAAGTAGACATAGTTGATAGGGGGAGAGCATATAGATTTCCCTAGTCAAGTTTAAAGGGGGGAGTGTTAGGTTACACTTGACTTAATGAAAGAGTCAAAGTTGTTAGCTCCATAGTGGTGGTTTTAGGCACATGGTTTTGTTGGCATATGGATTAGATGTGATGAATCCTTTAAAAGGCTTGAGGATTCTCCATTGTAATATGTTTAAGTTGGGTGGAGGGCTCACTTGGTTGGCACAAGATGTTGGCGAGTTGGTGCTTATAAGTAAAGACATGCCATTTGTTTAAACCGTGAAATAATAAAAGATCTATTGTTGACTAGTCGGTGCTTACAAGTCAAGGCACGCCATTTGTTTAAGCCATGAGATAATAATAGATCTATTGTTGACTAGTTTTTAAGTCAAGGCACGCCATTTGTTTAAGCCATGAGATAATAATAGATCTATTGTTGACTAGTTTTCCCTGATTAAGATTTTCCATAGTAGATCATGGTGTGTATGGTTTACGTACATTGTTGCTATATATATATTTTTATTATTGTTTTTTCTCTTATTATTTGTATCTCTAACATGCATTATTTATAAACATGCGAATTATAAAAAATAAAATTACAATCTGAATTATATTTTTAATATTGTCCAAAATAAAATAAAATATAAAGAGAATTTCATGTTTATTAATTATCTAATATAAATAATTGAAAGTTAATTTTAATTCTATATATTTATATTAATTAACATGAAATTTAACTATTTTTTTCATGAGGAAATTTCTAGGGAGATCCTCTAAAGGGATTACACCCTGTTGGTTTATTAACAAAGCCTAACCTTGAGGTGTCGAGGAGAATTGACATCTCATTAATGAGGTGCTTTAGCAAAGGGAACTAAACCAATTGAAATAATCCTTAGAACTAATGTGAAATTGCTATTTAATTGCTTAGCATATAAATTTGTTTATAATTTCTTAATCCAATTTTATTTAGTTAATTAATATAAAATTTATCCATTGATCACTAATTTTTTTTAATTAATTTTACTAATTGCTATATTGGTGTTGAGTTTAATTTTTATATTCACTTGGTGGATTCTTTTGTAATACAGTGACCTTATTAAAATTTATCAAATTGTAATTTTAAAGCCGGGAAACGAATCCCCTGTGGGTAAATATTTGGATTGAGAAATATATGTTCCATTGAAAATAATGAAAATTATGAATAAGCAAGGTGTTGCACTAGATTGATCATTCAACAAGGGAGAGAATAATATGAATGTGGGTTGGAAACACGATATGGATGGTGTCACTGGATAAGAACCAGGGAAGGCATGACACGTAGATCACGACGCTAAGAAACCATACTTTGAAACGAGATTAGCATAAGTATATTGAAAGCTGAGGATCATGAAAAGGATAAGGATGAGGATGTAATTCCATGATTTGATTTCCTTCAGTCCTGAATTGCACTTGTGTGGGAATGGCGATGTCTTCACTCTCATTCAAATTTGTTGGGCATTCCATGGTCGACATAAACACAATAAAGCCCAGAAGCATTTGCTTCAACCATATTCATTCTCGTATTCGTTGTTCAGGTGAGTTCACTAATACTCTTTGCATTTTGTTCATATGAGCTGAGATGCATTTAATTCAATACAAACTCAATATCACCAATGCTCGCAAAACGATGTCCAGATGGTGAGAGACTAGGGATGTGTTTCACTATCTTTTGTTTTCTGGTTGGGGAATTTCACATTAACACTTTGAACTGAAACTCAATTCTAGGAATCAATTGCAGGGAGCAGCATTAAATGATTTTAGAGATAGTGGGGTAGACTTGCTGTTCAGGAATTTTGGCTGAATGCCCCTTTGTTTATCTTAAATTGTGATATGGATGACAGCTTTGGTTGGGTTTCAAGCATGGTTGGAAGGCTTTTGCCAGATGGTTTTGTTAATAGCCAATTGAAAATGCTCAAGCCCAACTGAGAAAGTCATGTAAACCAACGTGAAGGCGTTGTTTAACCATCATATGTTTTGGAGATATTGGCTGGAATCGGGGTGAATATTTTTTTTTGGGTCAAAATCTTTGATTTTTGTTGTTTAAAATTGGTTTTTATCTGAAAAATCCATGTGCTCAGAGTGTGGAGAGTTCCCCACTCAAACTTATGATTCCTATAAATCTCTACTGGATTCTGGGCAACTTAGAATAGAAAATATGTTGGAAAAACCTCCAAACATATAACAGATAGACAGGTTCCTATAAATCTCTACTGAATTCTGGGAAAATCAAATAGAAAATCAAATAGAAAATTGGTTGGAAAAACCTCCAAACATATAACAGATAGACTACAACCTGAAGATTCCTTCTGGGCAAATTAGAATAGAAAAACAAATAGAAAATCGGTTGGAAAAACCTCCAAACATATAACAGATAGACTACAACCTGAAGATTCCTATAAATCTCTACTGGATTTTGGGTAATTTAGAATAGAAAATATGTTGGAAAAACCTCCAAAACATAGAACAGATAGACTACAACCTGAAGCCCTTGCAAGGTTGCCTTCCCGAAACCCTAATTGCATTTAACCTGACATTGACCATGATGGTAGTCAGGTTTGGATCTTCACACAGGCTGTACAAAAAAGGTAAAGTATGGTTTCTCTTTGTGGCTAGGAGGCTTTTATCCTGCAATTTTTTTTAGAGGTCTAGCAATGTCAGATGCCCCATTTCAACTGGAAACGCTAACTGACAAGTCAATAGTCAGAGCAATATGTTGAGATGGGCCATGGAAAATCCTTCCGAGCTACACAATTCAGCAGGGCATAGGGTGTTACGAAACGTAGCCTGGGCTAAAATCACGTTTGAGCAGGCTCTAATGACTCATCTACAGATGAAAATTTAAGTGCTCTAAATTACTAAAAGGCATCTGGAAGGAATGAAAAAAGTCAAAGCAACTCCGAAGACGACGATTAGGTTACCAGCAAATAAGCAGTTACAGCTAATTGTAGACGGTCAAGCAATTATGCAATAGTAATTCGGATGTGAGCGACATTCATGAAAATAAACATTTGGGAGTCTGTATTTCATGCTAAAGCAACTCAACTGTTGTTACGTATTCAGTTGCTCAATAAATAATAGTTACTTGAAGTTGGTCAATGGTTACGAGTTGTTCTAACATACAAACTTAAGGGAACGAAATTGCTATTTAAGAATGTGGGGTGGAGTGTGCAATGTGATTTGTACTTGCTTTTTGTTAAATAGTAAAGAGATAAGATGATAAGGAACGAAGAGATGATTGAATAATCGCCACCTATGTTATGTTCCGTGCTTCTTGTCTACTGATTTGAATTTCATTTCATTATTTTTTGGGAATTGCAGTATCATATGAATGATGGTAGATTCATTCCTTTAAATGCTAAAGATGTGCACCAGATGTAAACATGGCGGAGATTAAAGCAATGGAAGTCACTAGATGAGAAGTGTGGAGAGTTGATATTGCTAGATGGTGGATGGATGATGAAATCCATAACTTGGGGTTTTCCTTTCATATGGAGAGCTCATCTCTTAGTGGCCAAATTACGTTGGAATAGCAAGTTAAGCAAATTTATCACACCTCTACATCTTTTGGAGATAGTTAGTTGACAATCGATTTTTGATTGAACGGTCCATTAATTGGTCAACTAGGTTTTTTAACTAGTCAATCAGTTTGACTAATGTAATTCACAAGTGCACAAAATAAGGTAGAATTCAAGGAGTTTGTTATAAGCCCTAACCAATCTAAGATGTCCTCATCATTCCCACTTTAGGGGAGTTGGTTACATCTTGGTGCTATACAAGATAGCCTTATGGGTTGATCTATATCAATGTGAAGATAATGAGACTTATGTTTAATGTATGGAAATCTTTTGGTTTCCTATGCTTCTATATACATTGAGCTATGCTTACTTGTGCTTAAGTGTTGTACCAATGTCTCTGGATACCACCTCTTCTTGGAATGCTTAGCTCTTTGATCATCCTAATTTCTTAGCTCTCGAATATGGAATCAGAGCTGTTTGGACCTAGCTTGTCATCTACAAGTCTTTTGGAAGCTCTCAGTTGGATGCACTCTTGAGAAGTCGAATCTATTTGGTAGATTTACTTAGGGTTTTGACTTGTAGATTGAATTGGGGACTAGATCTTTAGACCAACGTCATGTGTTCTAAGCAAGAGTCATGGTTTTGAATGGACATAATTATGGAATATAGATACAAGATATGGAAACTTTATTGAAGAGTAAGGTGCTTTGGCGGTTTACAAACATTGTGGTTTTAGATTCAAATTATGAACAACAAAAAATTGTCATTGATGGGAAGAAGGATGAAACTATATGAGTTATAACTACCTATATCTCGAGGGAGATTCGCTTTCATATGAGTGGGATTGATTGTCCAAATGAGATCTAGAATAAGATGGAAACTATATTTGATAAGACTGACGTAACATATCTGCCATTTTAACTTTATCTCTATATATTATAAGTTTCTATTATCTGTTACTTGAAAATAATGCATCATATATTATTACTTCATGGATCAAAGAGTTACATCATAGAACAACGAGAGTTACAATGGTCTTAAAATAGGATTACTATGGAAATTCCTACCCATAGTTGCTAGCATATGAGCTTGTGCCCTAACAGAAATGAATTCAAGATCTTTATGGAAGAAACTGAATTTGAATTTAACAAGAACAGCCAATACTTGCTTTAAAATCCTCATTTCCCCTAAGCTAGGAGGGAGAGAGGTTTTTTCATGAAAAATAGCCTTGCACCTGCATTTCCACAAACGGCTAATAGCAGACATCCGAGCCATGTGCCATAAAACAGTGCAAGTACCTCCTACTAGCCAACTGTCCCCAATCGAAGGGCATTTCCAAGAAAGCAAGGCAATGAGAAAAAGTAAAATTCCATCTAAAACCATTCTAAGGATTTTCCCTTGTTCAAGTTCTTCTCCCTTCAGCATGGTTTTGCAGTTGTAAAGATTGTAGATTTGGAAAGAGGTTGCATTTGTGAAGGTGATCTGCACAGAGGTATTTTTATATGAACCGTCTATGGTATTTACCATTTTTTGCTTTGTTAAAGTTATTTTGTTCCATGAAGGGCACAATTTCCTAGGTCAGTGCTCTATTGCTAAAGCAATGGAATGCTTTAATGATGGTAATTACAGTTGATGCATGACACATTACTTCATGGGCACGGGGCATTATGATGGTTGTCATATCCTAGTGGCTAAGTGGACCAGTGGAGTTATTCCACTCATTGATGAGCACTAGTGGGGGCACGTTTATGAAAGGGGTTACCCTCTATCATAGTAGGGCACACTTATTGAGGTTGACACGGTCAATTTCAACACACCAATTAGGCTTAGATTTTTTTTTTGAACCGAAACAAAATTTGTATTCGTTCGAAAAAGGCTGTGCTGAAGTAAGGAGCGTATTACATCAGGCTGATTCTTTTAACCTTTAGCAAGATACAGCAAATTTTTGATTGTTGGGGCTTAATAGATCCAATTAAAACCTACTAGCCTAGTTTGTTAGTTATCCAAAAAAGATAGCTTCCAAAATTGCTTACATGAATATATTTGCACAAATTGCTTGCATAACACTAGACAAAAGAAATACATGATTATATTGGATTGTGGCCCAACTTCTTGTCACCATTGGTTGGGTTGTTGATGGAGGCTTCTTCTTCTTTCCTACCACCATCCAGACTTCTTTTGCATTTGTTGGCTTCTTTGCTATTTTGGCCTTTTTCTAAATTGTCATGATTTGATGGTTTTGCTTTTTCTTTCTCCAGTGCCTCAACTTCTTCAGCTTGACATGCCCAACTTGCCAATGGTTGTGGATTTAACTGCCTCTATGTTCCCTGCTCCAAACCAAGAGAGACTAGGGGAATAATAGATTCCTCTGCCATTGATTCATATGGTATTGCGTTTTCCTCTTTTGATGCTTCTTGGTCCAAATCTGGGGGAATGGTAGTTTCCTCTTCACTAAATCCTATGGTTCCACATCTTGCTTATTAGTAGGGATGTTCCTATTTTTGGCTCATTCCTGGGGAGCTCCAAGTCATCTATCTTATCCTTTCAAATAACTTGATGTTTTGTATTGGCACTAACCCATGAGGCTGACTTATGTTGATGCTTCCTAGCTTGCCTTGGCCTTTTTTGGCAATGTGTTGCCAAATGTTCTATTTCAAAATAGACTCTGCAGTGAAAAGAAACATTTTTGTATTCCAACTTTTGAGACTAGGAGTAGTTTTCACCTATCAAGTTTATTTCAGCAGGAAACCCTTTGCTAAAATCCATTTCAACACGAATGAAGCATATATAGTGATATTGTATTCATTTGTTTCCTCTTCTACAGGGGAATTTTCAAAGAGCATTGCTAATGGCTTGGAGAGAGGATATCCAATAAACCCCAAAGATGCAGAGGTGGATTCAGAAGTCTGACCCAAAGTGATGCTGAGGACAGAGAATCTGTCAATGGGTTTAAGGATGGGTTCCAGGGTTTATGCATAATCCAGATTCACCCCAAAAATAGGAACCTGATTTTAATATCAAATTCCTGTCTTGTTCAAGTTGGAATACTAGAATGAAAAGCCCCTTAGCTCAGGGGCAAATAAAAGCTTCATGTTTTAACTTAGAGAGCTAGGGCATTGATATCTAGTCGTGTGGATTGACAAGGTGTGGCCAAATACCATAGAATTGAATTGACATCCAAGTGTAGTTTTGTTATAGAGGGCTGCCAAATAGACATCATCATTCCCTAATGAAACTGAAATTGCTGGAGCCCTCGACCATCAGATGATTAAAAGAACTTGAGACATTCTACACACTATCTCTAAAACAAACCTTACCTAGATTGCTCTTGGAGGGGAAGAGGGATGGATCTACTACCAAGATCCAATTTAGCTCCCATGGAATTCATTCTCCCATTCGTTGTTCAGGTGAGTTTACTAATATGCTTTGCATTTGTTCATATGAGCTGAGATGCGTTTAATTCAATACAAAAGTAAGACGACCAATGCTCCTCACAAAACGGTGTCCAGATGGTGAGAGACCACTGATGTGTTTCACTGTCTTTTGTTTTCTGGTTGGGAAATTTCGCATTAGCACTCTGAACTGAAACTCAATTCTAGGAACCAATGGCAGGAAGCAGCATTAATGGTTTTAGAGATAGTGGGGGTAGACTTGCTTTACAGGAATTTTGGCTGAATGCCCCTTTGTTTATCTTAAATTAGGATATGTATGGTAGCTTTGATTGGGATTCAAGCATGGTTAGAAGGCTTTTGCCAGATGGGTTTGTTAATAGCCAATTGAATATGCTCAAACCCAGCTGGCAAAATCATCTAACCAAACATGAAGCCTTTAGCCAAGGCTGCCTTCCTGAAACCCTAATTGCATTTTATCTGACATTAACCATCATGGTAGTCAGGTTTGGATCTTCACACAGGCTAAGTTGTTTCAGAGGCTGTACCAAAAGGGTAAAGAAAAAGGATTTCCCTTTACATCTAGGAGGTTTGTATCCTGCCAAAAGTTTTGGAGCTATAGCAATGTCAGATGCCCCATTTCAATGCGAAGCTCTAACTGGAAAGTCAATAGTAAGAGCAATATGTTGAAATGGGCCATGGAAAATCCTTCCAAGCTACACGATTCAGCAGGGCATATGGTGTTACAAAACCTAGACTGAGCTAAAATCACGTTTGAGCAGGCTCTAATGACTCCTATACAGATGAAAATTTAAGTGATCTAGAGTACTAAAAGGTATATGGGAGGAATGAGAATAGTCAAAGCAACTTCGAAGATGACGATTAGCTTACCAGCAAATAAGCAGTTGAGAAATCTTGTAGATTGTTGAGTAGTTATGCAATATTAGATTGTTGAGTAATTATGCAATAGTAATTTGGAAGTGAGCAACAATCATGAAAAGAAACATTTGGGAGCTGTATTTCATGTTAAAGCAACCCAACTGTTGTTAGGTATTCAGTTGCTCAATAGATAATAGTTACTTTACAGTTGGGGGCTAGTTTCTTGAAGTTGATCAATGGTTCCTAGTTGTTGTAACGTATAAAGTTAACTAAATTGCTATTTAAGAATGGGGGATAGAGTGTGCACTGTGATTTGTACTTGCTTTTTGTTGCCTCTCCTATTTTTATGTGAGACATAGATTAGTAAAGAGATAAGATTATAAGGAATGAAGAAGCTGATTGAATGATCGCCACCTATGTTACACTCCCTGCTTCTTGTCCACTGATTTGAATTTCATTTCATTTTCTTGGGAATTGCAGTTTCATATGAATGATTGTAGATTTCCTTTCAATGTTAAAGATGTGCACTGGATGTAAACATGGTGGAGATTAAAACAATGGAAGTCACTAGATGAGAAGTTTGGAGAGTTGATATTGCTAGATGGTGGATGGATCATGAAATCCAGAACTTGGGGCTTTCCTTTCATTTGGGGAGCTCATATCTTAGTGGGTAAATTATGTTGTGATAGCAGGTTAAGCAAGTTTATCACACCTCTAGATATTTTGGAGATAGTGTAATGATCTAAGCCAATTTTGCCCTAGCTTGCCCTAGGGTTCCAATACAATTTCAATATATGGTACGCAAACAAATAATACAAGGAACAATAATCAGTACTGGAATTAAAATTCTCAATATATTTCTACTGTTCCTCATGTGATGATCACCATTGCATTAACGGAACCAAACTGCTATACGATTTTTCCCACCATATATTTTAACAAATTGTTATTGGGCAGATCGAATCCAACCCACCATCACAAACAAGGTATATCCAATCCACAATTAAAAATATAATTCTGGGCATTGTTTTAGCACCCTGCCCCATCCAATATTACTGGCATCAGTTTTTGTTATCTTGGGTAGATTGTCATCAGAGACATACAGGATAGGGAGTACCCAAACTTTCGCTTTGATCTTGCGAATGGCTTCTGTGTGTGCTTCTGTCCACGGACTGGGATTTTTCTGCAACCTTTGATTCAAATTTTTTCTGTCTTGAGCACAATTTTGATAGCAATTACAGAGATAGTTTAAGCACCCTAGGAATCTTTGTACCTTAGTTTTGTCCTGAATTTTGTCAGCAAATGCTAAAACATGCTGTTGCAAAGAGATTTGTCCATTCTCAATGACATGACCAAGAAATCTTATTTTGGTCTGAAATATCTCCATTTTCTTTTTGCTTAGCCCTAAGCCATTAAATTTAACTATCTGTTTGAACTTATATACATGTTTAAAATGTTCATCTAATGATTTTGAAAAAATCAAGACATCATCTATGTACACAATCAACCAATCAAAATAAGGTCTGAACACCTGGTCCATTACCTTTTGGAATTTGGATGTTGCATGTTTTAATCCAAAAGGCATGACATTCCACTCATAATGTCCTGAAGGGACGTTGAAAGTTATTTTGAATCTGTCTGCTTCTTTTATAGAAACCTGCCAAAACCTTGATTTCATATCAAATTTGGAAAAGATTTTTGCTCCTGCAATCCTTGATATGAGATTCCCCTTATGTGGGATAGGATATATGTCATTTGCTAATACATTGTTGAGTGGGCAATAATTTATAACCAATCTTGGAATTCCTCTGATCTGTTCTGAGTGTTTATTAACATAAAACCCATAGCAATTCCATGGACTATTTGATTCTCTGATGAGCTTCCTTTCCAATAGGTTCTGAATCTCTTTCTGGCAGAGTTTCCTGTATTCTTCATTCATAGGTATGGCGCAGCTCTGGCAAGGTCTTCCTGTATAATCTGGCTTATAGGGCAATTCTATGAAATATTGCTTTCGGTGCTAGAAAGCATTAGATTCTTCTGCACAACATTCTTGTTCTAATTGGTGCCTTAATTCGTTGATTTTCTCTTTTACTTCAGGTTGTTTCAACCTTTCTTCAATCTTGAGGCTCATTTTTAAGTCTTTGAGCTCTTCTAATTTGAGATCAGATTGGCTTAGCTCTTGCATAGCCTGGATCATTGTAGATATTCTAGGAGTGGATACAAAAGGTAATGTAATGGCCTGCAAATAACTGTCAGAATTTGGTATAGAAATGAAATAACCAGACCTCCCATTATCAAGTCTTGCTGAACCATGGGGTTCGTCTGCTGCTAAAAATGAATTTCCTAGTATACATCCGACTGGGGTGTTTCTTACTGCAAATTTGACATTCATGCAATATTCTTCAAAACAAATGGTGGCCTTTGGAATTTCATATTGGAGATTAAATTCTTGTGCTCCTAGACCTATGACGTCTCTGCGTACTTTGACCCAATATTTGGCTGGAATAGATTTTTTATTTAACACATTTATATCTGCAACAGTGTCAAGTAGTGTCTTCAAATGGAAGATTTCATTTTGGATTCTAACCTTCAGCATCACATGATATTGCTGGTGTTGTACTGCCATTATCCACATAGCATTCAGACCCATGAAATCATTTGATTTTGTTTCAAAAATTTCAATCTTTGAATTTTTGATAGGAGTTGCCACTGGACTGGATACTAGTGAAATGTTTTCACTATTCTTCCCCTTTCCATTTTCTAATACAGTAATCTAAGTTCTTAGTCCAACAATTTCTTTTCTGAGGTGTTGAATCTCATGGCTGAGTTCACTTAAAGTAAGTGTTCTTTGTTTGTCTTGTTGGTGATGCTTTTGAAAAGGCTTAGTGTTTCGTTCATATGAAGCATCAACAAAAACTTAGAAGACATTTAGGAGTTGTAACTTTTTGGGCTGAGGATGACGGCGATCCCTGATTTTTAAGCATGGTTTGTAGAAAAGTTTCCATCAATTTATCTTTCATTTCTCCTTTAGGGAGAGTTTTAATTCCAGCTAAAACTTTTTCATCCTCGTCTTCTGCTGAATGGGCCGTACATACTTTTAGTTTAGGGAGTGGTGCTGCTTAATCTTCAGAAGAATATTCTGAATAAATTTCTGTAGTACTGCAGTGGCAATTTTCAGAATCTGTGCAATTACATTCGTGGGCTACAAAGAATGCATCATCATTAATTGAATCAGATTCAGAAACACTGAAACTGGAAGTCTCAGTGGAATCACAACAATCTTGTTCTAATAGGTGTACCTCATCTCGAAAAGTAACGTTCGAACTTTGGACAATTTTCTGTTCTGTGATTCTTAGAACCACATCTGAGGAACTGTATTTGAACAAGCGACTTCATTTTTCTCTTTTGGGACTTTTCTTGCTGATTCTTTTGGCCACTTCTTGTGATTTCTTTCCTTTGTGAAGTTTAGAGCTTCCTCCTTGAGGACATCTGTTGGAAGTGTGTCCTTGGTTCTCGCAAAGCCAACAAGTAAGCTTATTCCAAGCTTCCTGTTTATGTGTTCGGAGATGAATGTCTGTTGGGTTGTAATAATGGGTTCTTTGGACCCTTCTGTAATGCCCTTTAAAAGGTTTCTTGTGTGCTTTGTAGCTTATGGATTTCTAGGAGCAACTAAATCTTTTTTTCTTTTTGGTATTTTATTTATCGTCTTTCTTGCCTTTCTTCTATGTACACCAAGATCATCTAATAGAAGGCCATACTTACTACATGTTGACTTGCTATCAGGCAGCCTTGAGAGTTTTTGAATTGATTTGTTCACTCTCATGTTTGTGCAAAGTCTAACCAGAGCTTTTGTTATAATCCAATATATTTCTCCCCATGTGTATGACTCATAGGGATTTTGGAAGACTTCTTGGTTCTTTAGGTACTCAACAAATTTAGATGGGAGTGCAACAAGATATACTTGTTTCCAGAGTAGATTTTTGCTCTCTTTAACTTCATAAATTCTTTGTACCCAATCCCTATGGAAATCATCATAATGAGACATCTTTTTGCATTTCAGATTCATCAGGACCATAGAATATTTATCATAAATTTCAGTATCTGCACCACACCAATGTTCAAGTATCATGGAAGTCAATGCACCTATCATGTTATTTTGTGTTGTGCCATCTTGATTCATTACTATATCTTCTACCTCATCTTTAACAGTTTCATCAGCCATTTTATCAACAAGAGTAGGGGAAGATTCTACTTCCCACCATCTTTGTAGTGTGCCTATGAAGCATTGTATGAGTGTTTTGCATGCTTTTACTTCCCCTTTTCCTTTCATGCACATTAACTTATATTCGGTATACATCTGATCAATCATTTGTCTAATTTGACCAGTACTCAGATTATCAATATTCCATTCTTTGTGGGCATCAGAGAAGTAGGTTTGAGCTTCTAGCATTTTACCCTTACCACTAAGATCAGGAGCAGGATATCTTGTAAATTGGCTAGGTAATGACTCATAGACTGGAAGTAAATGAGAATGTTCTCCTGTTTCAAAGGAGGTTTCTTCTGTATCCATTTTTTCTTTGGGAAATAAGACTGGGAATTTTTCTATGGTCTTTTGTGGTTGATGTATGGTAAGAGGATGGCTGAATAAAAAGGAAGAAGGAATCTTCTTATCTTTATTAGTCAAATTTAGCTCATCAAACTTTGATGCCAATTCCTGAATTTTTTCTTGAGTTATGGAGAGACCCTTATTGACGCCTCTTTCTCTATCATCATACTGTCTTTCTATTTTTTTTGACAAAGTTTGGTGACTTGTTTTTATTCTTTGACAATTTCTTCAATTGATGACATGGAAAACTGGAAATCATTTAGACTACTTGTGATGCTATGTACAAAAACCTGTAGTGAATTAACTCGTTCCTTTTGTGCATTCTGTACATAAGAATGCACAACTAATCCCTTAAGTGTTGTATTTGTCCAATTTAACTGTTCACCAATTTGTTGGATTTTGCTATCTATACCAGTAGCAGTATCATCTTTTAGGACAAGGGGAGTAGCTTTTGCCTGTTTATCATTCTCTTCTAGTATGATACTTCTGAAAGGTGGAAATGTGGTGGAAGATTCAACCTTGGATCCATTAGAGGCTATCCGCTGATGCTTCTGTGAAGATTCTATCATCATTTGAACATCTGAATCTTCTTGTTGTTTTTTCCATTCATAAAAAGATATCCATGAATTTGTTTGATCCATGTATTTTTTCCATTGTGGGAGAGATTTTGCTTTTCAGCCAAAGGCATGTCGATGTTAAATTCAGTGGAGTTTGGATGGGTAAAAAGATCCCAATTTAACATATGTTTCATCCAGCTAGACTCTACTTAGTATTTGGAGCATCCTTCCATCAATGTGAAAAACTTATACATTTCTGGTTTTGACGGTCTCTTACAATCCTCAAGTACCAGGCTTTTGAATCAGCTGGTAGGGATAAGCTCATCCATTTGTTCAAGGTATCCAAATCCATACCTGGGCATATCAGGAGGCCTCATTTTGCGAAACATTTCAGTTAATCCAGCTAGACTCTACTCAGTATTTGGAGCATCCTTCCATCAATGTAAAAAACTTATACATTTCTGGTTTTGACAGTCTCTTACAATCCTCAAGTACTGGGCTTTTGAATCGGCAGGTAGGGATAATCTCATCCATTTGTTCAAGGTATCCAAGTCCATACCTGGGCATATCAGGGGCCTCATTTTGCGAAACATTTCAGTTAATCTAGGATCCTCAACTTCCAAAGAAGGCAATTCATGGATGACACAAACAGTGTCACGAGGAAAGGAAATATCACTACACTTGGGATTTGGACATGAGTTGTTTAAAAGAGAGGATGGAGCTTCACCAATTCTAGGATTATGATTCTTATGGGTGCTCATATAGGCAAGGGCTTTTAAACTTACAAGGCATTGGCAAGATGGACATTTAACCTATAAGTTAGGAAATTGCAAAACTTGTGCTAATTCAAATAAAGAAACATGTATACAATCTGTAGAGATGGAGTTTGAAGCTGAGACCGAGGTTTCAGTTGTACAGGGAAGAGTTTCTTTATATTCACTATCTGCTGCTGCAATTTTTTATCAGGATATAGTGGACTTGCGAGGGAATGACAAGATTGCAGAGGAGGAAGTTTCTTGGATCTGTGCTGTAGTAATGTTTTGGATCTGAGGAGATCTGGGAATATCTACAAGCCAGTTTTCAGGAAAACTCAATTCTTCCCATTGAATGGTTTGATGTTCATTTTTTGGTTTTGAGCATTTGTTATAACAACACTTGATTTGGACTCACGACTTGGGGAATGTAGAACTACAGGGTAAAGGGTATTCGTATGTCGAAAACAACCTCGGGTATGAATGGATATGTTTGTCCTTCGCCTCTTCACATCAAAGCCTGAGGTTTTAATCTGGAGCTGGAGGATATCTTTAATATCCTCTTCAAAAACATAGACTGAAAAATTTGGATAACAATCAAACCATACTGGGTCATTTAATAGCCCCAAGAGTTAGCTCAATCAGTCAAGTCGGGGCCTTGCCGTTTGGGAGGTCACAGGGTCAAATTCCGAAAGCTCTTGGGATCGGGTCTTGTTATCGGCCGAGGAGCGTCAGCCCTAGATTTTCCTGTGGACGTAGCGCCACCCGCTGACCGAAGGTGACCGTGAACCATAGCATAAAAAAAAAAAAAAAAAATAAATAAAAAAATTACTGGGCCATTTGATAAAGGGGCACAATACCACCTAGGAGTGACTCAGTATACTTATTATGGGTAAGATCTCCGATAGTAGCCAAAACAAAAGCATTGAGACCCTTGTGAGTCAAAGCAGAAATACCCACTCGGATGCAGCCAAGATGGATATAGGATGTATTATGCTTTTTGGCTTCTTCTTGTAACTGCTTGGGATCTAATAAAGGTATAGTTTGAATACACTCAAAATTTTCTTGGACTTGAAAGTTGAGAGACACAGTCTTTAACAAAGACTCGAGTAATAGCCTTAAGGTGGAACATGCTCAACTCTAAATAAACTTTTGAATGACTTATTACCTGAAGTTTCCACCAAGCAGAAGGCTGATTTTCAATCATTTCTAACTTGGCAGAATTTAAGACTGTAGTAGATGCATTATTAAATAGAGTTTGAATACTAAGATGATCTTTTGCATTTTCATTTTCTTTGACCTCTTGGAATGAGACTGATCTTCTATTTGCTTCCATTCTTACAAGAAAAGAGTATAAAGTTGTTTGCAGAATTATTCGGTATTATGGACTCTAATACCAAATTTCACAAAGGCTTCCTTTGACAAAGAATGAAGCTTGTAGTGGATGAAATTTGCAATGAATGAACTGACTTTCTCTTACATGAACTTGTACACGAACCTTCAAGTATATTCAATGCCCCGACGCTCTTCACATGACTCCTTGACATAATAATGTTCCTAAAAAAAAATTGTCCCTGACTTGTGGGCCTTGTGCCTCCTAAACGCATTGGAACTTTCTAATGAGATGTGAATCAAACAATTGCGAGTCAAACCCTTGGTTCGTTGAGGATGCCGCCGATTTGATTCAATGCGGATTTCTTCGAACGCTAATAGTTGTGGATTCCACAAATCTCTTGTTAATTTTAGATAACAATGGTATGTTCTATGCTTAGCACAATTTACTTCAATGTTCCTTAACATCCCAATGACAATTTCCAATTATTTCCAGTAGCAATCACATTAACTAAATCACATTGACAATAAATGCAGATAGAACATAAAAACATGTGCAAAAGACAAGCCAAGGAAAGAAGACACAAGATTTGGCGGATGCCAAGGAAAAACCGCAATGTGGGGAAAACCCTTTGATCAAATATTCTTATTATTATTCAATAGTTCAGCAGAGAGAGAGTACATAGATCAAATTCACTCAGTCAAAACAGCGTTGTCAAAATTAGTAGTCAACTTCAGCCCTAACTAGAAAGTCAACACTGGTCAAATCAGGAACAAAACTTCCTCCAAGCATCTCGGTCAACAACAATCCAATTCGGCCTTCCAGAAGGGTCAAATTCAACCCAAAATAGTCCACAAAACTCAGTCAACCCTGGTCAAACTTTAGTTAGCCCTGCGGTCGACGTAGGTCAAACAACCTTAATTGCCTCAGTCTTTGTGCCAGAGAATGCGGCCTCAGGAGATCGGAATTTTGCCCAGAAAAACACAGTCAAAGACATTCAAACATCCCCTGGTCAACTCTGGTCTGCACTTTGAAATTTTGGCTTGTAGTTTGACTTCTGAAATTTCGTCCTTTTATGCCACGTGGGAGAGAGAGAGAGAGAGAGAAATGATGTGTGTGAGTGATGTCCAAATGAGGAGAGACGTTCTCCTATTTATACAATTCGTTGAGGCTGAGGAGACACATCCATTGGGCTTCTTGAGCCTACATTTGACTGAGGCCGAACTTGAAAATTTGTGCATGAGAGAGAATAAATTCAAAATTCCACTTTTGCTTTTTTGAATGAGACTATCTTTATATCAAAATTGGACCTCTCGAAAAGAGGAATCCAATGCAATAATCATCTCCATCATATGAGCTGTCCCAAGGTGGAATTTGGCCCTAGTTGCCAATTTTAACATCTTCGGATGGAATTACAGACTCAATATGTCACGATTGACTGCTGTAATGTTTTACAGAATCAAGCCTTAACAGATTTGAATGTTTCCTGTGCTGGGTACTGGATCTATTGCCTGTGCCTACAACAAGAACAACAAATCCGTCCAGGCTTCGCTCCTCCAGTCAAATCAGTGTTGTGGCATCTATCCTGGAAATCCCTCCGTCTTCGGAGAAAATTCGTCCTTGTGCCACATGGAATGGTAAGAGGAGTTGATCGATGCTTTTGTAGAAACCACATTCAGGGTCACGCTGTCTTAACAAAATTTCCTATGATCAAAATCGAGGTAAGAACATGGTCTCAGTGTCTCTTCCAGGGTTTCACTGTGCCAAACCGAATTTGCTACCTCCTCCAAATGTCTCTATGCCCAAACCTGAGTGACAGGTAACCAAGAACCAAACCCTAAGGAACTTCGTTGCCCAAACCGAGATTGTCCCCACCTAATTCGTTGTTCCAAACAAATATAGATTATCAAAAAATTCGCTGTCCTCCTTGAGTGTTTTATTCTGTGCCAAAACAATGAAGGAAAATAAAAATGTGTCAACTAGGGTGAAATCTTTCACCACCGAAATTGACAAGATGAAATAGGGGTCTTAAAACCCTCAGAGCTTATGCTCAAAACAAGATGAGATGATCCACACTTGATGCTCCAAAATGACTTCAATCCTTCTTCATTTATAGATTTCTAGAAGGGCTTCATCTTTCTTAAGTGATTGAGTAAACCTTACTCTAAACCCCAACTTTGGGTTTTTTTAAGCCCAGTTGCCCCAAAACTTGCCAAATAATGGTTATTTTGGGGTTTTCCCCTTTTTTGGTGGACTATAGCCTACGGGGATAGATAGGCTAATGAGTTCCTTTCAACCTCAATTCATAGAGGACATTGTAGTTAGTTGACAATTAGTTGAGTGAGATGTTTATTAATTGGTCAACTAGGTATTTGACTAGTTAGTTGGTTTGACTAATGTAATTCACAAGCACACAAAAAAGTGTGGAATTCAAGGAGTTTGTTATGAGCTCTAACGAATCTAATAGGTACTCTTCTTTCTCACTTTAGGGGAGTTGGTTACATCTATGGATTGATCTATATCAATGTGAAGATAATGAAGCATATGTCTAATGAATGAAAATCTTTTGGCTTCCTACCTTATGTATTGATCTATATCAATGTGAAGATAATGAGACATATGTCTAATGAATGAAAATCTTTTGGTTTCCTATGCTTCTATATATGTTGAGCTATTCTCACTTGTGCATAAGTGTTGTAACAATGTCTTTGGAATCTGGATACCACCTCTTCTTGGAATGCTTAGCTCTTTGATCATCCTAATTTCTTAGTTCTCCAATTTGGAATTAGCGCTGTTTGGACCTAGCTTGTCATCTACAAGTCTTTTGGAGGCTGTCAGTTAGATGCACTCTGGACAAGTCAAATCTAGTTGGTAGATTTACTTAGGGTTTTGACTTGTAGATTGAATTGGGGACTAGATCTTTAGATCAACACCATGTATTCTAAGCAGTTTATTAAAGAGTAAGGTGCTTTGGCAGTTCACAAACATTGTGGTTTTAGATTCGAATAATGAATAACAAAAATTTTTCATTGATGGGAAGAAGGATGAAACTATGAGTTATAACCACCTATATTTGTAGGGAGATCCTCTTTCATATGAGTGGGAATGATTGTCCAAATGAGGTCTAGAAGAAGATGGAAACTATATTTGATAAGATTGACATTACATAGCTGCCATTTTAAATTTATCTCTAAATAATATAAGTTTCTATTATTTTTTACTTTAAAAAAATGCATCATAGATTATTACTTCATGGAACAAAGAGTTACATCATAGAACAAAGAAAGTTACAATGATCTTAAAATAGGTTTACATGGAAATTCCTACCCATAAATGCTATCATATGAGCTTGTGCCCTAATAGGAAGGAATTCAACATCTTTATGGCAGAAAATGAATTTGAATTTAACAAGGAAAGCCAATGCTTGCTTTAAAATCCTCATTTCCCCTAAGCTAACAAGGGGAGAGATTTTTCCATACAAAGTAGCCTTGCACCTGCATTTCCACAGAAAGCTAATAGCAGACAACTGAGCCATGTGCCATAAAACATTGCAAATACCTCCTACTAGCCAAGTGCCCCCAATTGAAGGGCCATTCCAAGAAAGCAAGGCAATGAGAAGAAGTAAAATTCCACTTAAAACCATTCTACGGATTCTCCCTAGTTGTTCAAGTTCTTCTCCCTTCAACATGGTTTAACAATTGTAAACATTGTATATTTGGAAAAAGGTTGCATTTGTGATGGTGATCTTCACAAGGGTATTTTTTTATGAACCATCTTCACCATTTTTGCTTTGTTATTATCTAAGATGATGGGCACACTTTTCTAGGTTAGTGCTTTATTGCTAAAGCAATGGAATGCTTTAATGATGGTGATTACACGTGATGCATGGCTCATTACTTCATGGGCATGGGGCATTTATGATGGTTGTTATATCCTAGTGGATAATTGGATTAGTGGAGTTATTCCTCTCATTGATGGACACTAATGGGTGCACATTTATAAAAGGGGTTACCCTCTCTCATAGTAGGGCACACTTATTGAGGTTGACATGGTCAATTTCAACACACCACTTAGGCTTAGCAATTTTTTTTCAAACCAAAACAAAATTTGTATTCATTAGAAAAAGGTTGTGTTGAAGTAAAGAATGTATTACATCTGTTGGTATTAAGATGCATGTGTTGTCCTTGATGGAAACTCACTTGTAACAGAACAAGTATATGGTAACTAGATGAATCCACAGGTCAGTTCAAAGGTGACAGAGTGATGGAACAAAATAACAGAATGATGGGACAAGGGTTTACAAATCAGAATCAAAAGTTTGATAAAGGTGAATATTTGAAGATCTATACAGGGGTTCGTCAAAGCCAAGTCACATATACACGCAGGTACAAAGAAGCAAAGTCGCGTACATGCTAGCGCACTAATTTAAGAATACCAAGGGTCCTTACCATGGTATTAGCCCACAATATTGAGTGCAGTAACGATTACTTGATCCCATCCAAGATTACCACCGTCATTAGTGTAGTTTTGACTCATGGTATTGTATAAGGCTCTAACTATATAAGGAGGTGAAGATCAAAGTGCTAAGTGTGCATGTGAAAGGGTTTTTGATGAATACTTCAATCTGAAGTATATTTGCATTGTAAGGGCCATGTTGACACATAGATCTGAAATAATTATGCACCGATGAATACAATGATGGATTAGGATCATGAGACCTGAAATGACTTTCCATTGTATGATTCACTCATGGATTGACTAGATCTAAGTATTGACGCATGTTTTTATCTCTGAATTCTATGATCTGGGTCTTTTTGAAGTTCTGAAGAGTTGCGCAATTTTAGGTCAAAATTTGCAGATCTGTACACAGGTTGGTCTCGTTTAAGTCACGTATACACGCGGGTTCGTTTCTTCAAAGTCGCGTACATAAAGGAAGGGTTTCTGTTCATAAATGACTGATCAAACTGATCAATGTTGTTGTATTTCTGCTATCTGTCAAATGATGTCCTCATATTGATCTGGGTTGAGTGATAATGTCTGAAGTAGAACTGATTGAATGATGAAGTTGAATTTGGTTACAAGTTGATCAGTTGAAAAGATTATTGGTGCTGCTAACTGTATGAGGGTTCTGTAAGCTAACAAAAAATTTCAGAATAACCTTGGTCAACTCTGTGTGTGATTCAGAATTACAAGTTTTTAGTATATTGAGATCTGTACGCAGGTTGCTCTACAGAAAAGCATGTATACACACGGGTTTCCTTAAGTGAAGTAGCGTATACATGTTGGCATATGAATGATTAGGGTTGCAGTTGATTCTGTGTGTTGATGCAGTATTTCGAGTTCAGTTCTGTGTTCTGGTTACAATGATCTCACTATTCTGTTTGAATTAAGTTGGTGTTTGCTTCAGTTGATCTACAAGTTGTGATGTATTAAAGCAGGTGGATCCAATGTGAAAATTTATGAAACGTGGTCCACGGATGTTGTTGAGGGTTGGAGCCTTCAGTGAGGAAGTCGAAGCTTCCTGCCAGTAGTAGCTGGAGAACGAGTGAAGGTTGTAGCCATTAGTAGGTGGGTGCTTGCATACTGACATGAGTCTGCACTAGTACAAAAATGTAAGAAGTTCTTGATATTAATAAGTTTGAAGACTGAGATGACAGCAGCGGTGGTTTTCTCCCACATTGGGTTTCCACCTTAAATCTTGGTGTTCATGTTTGTTGCTTATGTGTGATACTTTATTCTATTCTTACTGCGCCTGCTTACTGCTTATCAAATGCCTGAGAAATCTCTTACATTCTGGTTTAAGTTTAAAAGATAAAGAATTAGCTGCATTACAAGTTTACTAAGCATACGCTAGTTTATTTTACAACAGTGGCATACATATGCGAGTTGGATTCAGTAAAGTCGCGTACATATTTCAGAAAAGAAAATTATTATTGTGAGTTTTTAAAATACTGATTCACTCCCCTTCTCAGAATCTCAGTATTTTTCTCAACAATTGGAATCAGAGCAGGTCCTTCAAAAGAAGCTTGATCGCTTGAAGGAAGATCTCCCAAGATGAGCAATCAAGACAGAACGACATCTATCAGACCACCACTCTTCAACGAAAATAATTTAATGTATTGGAAGACAAGAACCATATCTTATCTTCAGTCCCTTGGAGCAGATGTTTGGGCAATTGTGGAAGGAGG
>APFE031188322.1:128790-161084 GCA_000404065.3 Pinus taeda
CAGTATTGTCACAGTGTTGATCCTTAATGACTGACTGCTCTCATCTGCTCTTGTCATCATGCAGCTCATTATGCTGCATCTTCCATCATCATGCTGCCAATTATGCTACATCTTCTCATTATACTAAGATTATCTAACATGAGATTAGGACCATATCTTTGCTTCCATTGAGATAGTAACCGAGTTTATTATTACATGGAGAGCTGAAGTGGTTATGTATAGCATCGAGACACATAAACATATGCTGAGACTGTTAGATAACAGGTCCAAATATCCTTCGCTGTAATACCGAGATCATGTTTATGGCATGACTGTCTTACTGTTCCATCTCCATCCGAAGTTCTGTAGCTACAGGAGTATGATGTCAACACTGCTCTTATTCATGCGAGATTAGCCCAACATTGGAATGTCGAGATTGTCTATACGCTCCAGTTATCCGAGGCCTTGACTGTGACTGCACCTAATACCCAATTGAGGTGCAGTCAAGCCCTAGATTTGGATCTGCTCCTTCATTCTGGATACCCTCATATCTTGAGTGCAGCTTCAAGCTTTGACTGCGGCTCTTGATTGCAGTTATGACTGTGTATAATCATATGAACAACGTATCAATGGTATCACATGAACAACGTATTAAATGTCACCATGATTGCATATGAAATTAGCTACTGCGGCTGGGTGTCTTCCTTAGTGGCTAGGTATCTTCCTTACTGTGGCTACTATGGCTAGGGCATCACTGCGACCTTTATTACCCTTACAACGTCTTCATTACCATGACTGCAGCTTTGTTACCCTTACTGCGGTTATGGATAGACTTCTCTGCGGCTGTGGGTAGACCCTTCCCCTTATTGCGTATAGACTTCTTCATGACTGTTTCTAGGGCTTCTGTGTTTTAGATCTAGGGCATCATTCTCAGCTGGGGCATCATCTAGGCCAGCGTACTCTTTAGTGTCTCTCCTTCTCCAAAAACCCAAGACATGGAGAGAGATCACATGAAGAGTGTGTCACAAATGACTTCACGTCCTCACCTATTTATACTAAAACGTAGATGATGAATAGACATGACTATTGGGCTTCTGAGCCTACACAAGTTGCTGGCCGACTTGACAATTTGTCCATAATCTAAATAAATTCATATCTTCATAAATACTTGTCGGAATCGGATGATCTTTAGATCAATACTACACCTCTCAATGAGAGGGATCCAATAAAAATATCAGCTGCCATAAATAAGATGACCCACATGGAGTTTGGCCCTAGTTGCCAATTTTAACAAGATTGGGTCGGAAATGTTGATGACCAGAAAAACACTAGTGGAGGTGCATTTTATATGGGGCCCCGATTGGTATCTTGGTTCAGCAAGAAACAAAGTTCCATTGCCTTATGTACAATGGAAGCAGACTATGTGGCTGTTGCATCTTGTTGAACACAACTTCTCTGGATGATGCAAACATTGCAAGATATACAAATCAAATGTTCTCCACCCATCTCCATCCTATGTGATAATACAAGTGCTATTAGTATTTCGAAAAATCCTGTTATGCACTCCAAGACCAAGCGTATTTCAATTAAGTATCACTTTCTATGAGAACAAGTTCTTGAGCAAAGAGTTAAATTGGAGTATGTTCCCTCCAAAGAACAAGTTGCTGATATATTTACTAAACCTCTTCCCGGAGAAGCATTTGAATATCTCAGACAAAAACTGGGAGTTGTCTCTGCCTCATTTTGCTGTTAATCTTGTCTGCTCAATGTATAGGTGAAAATTTAGAAGGTTGCTTTCTGTACACAGGTTTCATGAAGTATAGTCGCGTATGTTCTTCTCTGATAGAAAACAGTGGGACTGTCTCAAGATCAACCTTTGACATGCTACTGATAGCTATGATTTGATTTTTCTTGGTCTGGTGTTGATGGGTACAGTCTGCTGATATGGTATTGAGTTATGTTTTTCTCATTAATATTTATCTGATTAATGAAGATGCTTTGATGAATGAGTTGTTGACAATGAACATGTAGCACAGGTTCAGGGGAGCATTAGCTTCACATAATATAATGCATTGTTGTCATTATGGTTGCTGAATTACGCTACTATTAAGATCCTTTCGTCTCAGTTATTAATGTCATTTGATGTAAAGGTCATGTGGAGACCTATGACGTAATAATTGTCATATTTAGTCATGTATGGACTTTTGAGGTCATGTAGCACAAGTTTAGGGGGAGCATTAGCCTTGCAGAATATAATGCATTGTTGTCATTATGGTCGCTGAATTATGCTACTATTAATATCTTTTGGTCTCAATTATTAATGCCATTTGATGTAAAGGTCATGTGGAGACCTATGATGTAATAACTGTCATATTCGGTCATGTATGGACTTTTGAGGTCATGTCAAATATGTAATCCCACTTGGTTGGGTGGTAGTGTCAAAAATGTAATCCCACTTGGTTAGGTGGTTGAGTCAAATATGTATCCCCACTTGGTTGGGTGATTGATGTAAGTATGAGTCCTTGGTGATAGGAAGGTCATACTCAGTTGAGTTATAGAGTCATGTTCTTCATTTGAAAATATTTCTGAAGATTCAACATGTGCTCAGGGAGAGCATGGATAGTATAGTGCAAATCAGATCCAAAGGGGGGACTTTGGTCTGCTCTTTGCCCTTGATATCAAAGGGGGAGAGTATCTTGGTGTTTAAATAATGGTTATTTGATGTATCTAACAGGTTTCTACAGGTTGAGCTGATCAACACCAACATGGTTGCCATCAAGTCCAAAGGGCGATATTGTTGGCATTATGATGCATGTGTTGTCATTGATGGCAACTCACTTGTAACAGAACAAGTATATGGTAACTAGATGAATCCATAGGTCAGTTCAGAGTTGAGAGAGTGATGGAACAGAATAACAGAATGATCGGACAAAGGTTTATAGATCAGAATTAGAAGTTTGATAAAGGTGAATATTTGAAGATCTATACGCGAGTTCGTCAAGGCCAAGTCGCATATACACGCAGGTACAAAGACGCAAAGTCGCGTACATGCTGGGGTACTAATTTAAGAATACCAAGGATTCTTACAATGGTTACTTGATCTTGTCTAAGATTACCACCGGCACTAGTGTAGTTTTGACTCATGGTATTGGGTAAGTCTCTAATTATATAAGGAGGTGAAGATCAAAGTGCTAAGTGTGCATGTGAAAGAGTTTTTGATGAATACTTCAATCTAAAGTAATTTTGCATTGTAAGGGCCATAGTTGACACATAGATCTGAAATAATTATGCACTGACGAATATAATGATGGATCAGGATCATGAGACCTAAAATGACTTTCCATTGTATGATCTATTCATGGATTGAATAGATCTAAGTATTGACGCATGTTTTTATCTCTGAATATATGATCTGGGTCTTTCTGAAGTTCTGAAGAGTTGCGCAATTTTAGGTCAAAATTTGCAGATCTGTACGCAGGTTGGTCTCGGTTAAGTCGCGTATACACGCAGGGTCGTTTCTTCAAAGTCACGTACATAAAGGAAGGGTTTTTGTTCAGAAATGATTGATCAAACTGATCAGTGCTGCTATATCTCTGCTGTCTGTCAATGATGTCCTCATGTTGATCTAGGTTGAGTGATAATGTTTGAAGTAGAACTGATTGAATGATGAAGTTGAATTTGGTTACATGTTGATTGGTTGAAAAGATTATTGATGCTGCTAATTGTATGAGGGTTCTGTAAGCTAACAAAATATTTCAGAATAACTTTGGTCAACTCTGTGTCTGATTTAGAATTACAAGTCTTTAGTTTATGGAGATTTGTACGCAGGTTTCTCTACAGAAAAGAGTGTATACACGTGAGCTGCCTTAAGTGAAGTAGCGTATACATGTTGGCATATGAATGATTAGGGTTGCAGTTGATTATGTGTGTTGATGCAGTATTCTGAGTTTAGTTAAGTGTTCTGGTTACAGTTATCTCACTGTTTTGTTTGAATTAAGTTGGTGTTTGCTTCAATTGATCTACAAGTTGTGATGTATTAAAGTAGGTGGATCCATTGTGAAAATATATGAAACGTGGTCTACGGATGTTGTTGAGGGTTGGAGCCTTCAGTGAGGAAGACGAAGCTTCTTGCCAGTAGTAGCTGGTAATGAGATCAAGGGGTTGGAGCTCTCTTCCAGTAGGAGCTAGAGAATGAGTGAAGGTTGTAGTCTTTAGCAGGTGGGTGCTTGCATACTAGCATGAGTCTGCACTAGTACAAGAATGTAAGAACTTTTTGATATTAATAAGTTTGAAGACTGAGACAACAACAATGGTGGTTTTCTCCCACATTGGGTTTCCACCTTAAATCTTGGTGTTCATGTGTGTTGCTTATGTGTGATACTTTATTCTGTTCTTATTGCACCTGCTTACTGCTTATCAAATGCCTGATAAATCTCTTACATTCTGGTTTAAGTTTAACAGATAAATAATTAGCTGTCTTACAAGTTTTCTAAGCATACACTAGTTTCTTTTACAACAGTCACGTACATACGCAAGTTGGATTCAGTAAAGTCTTGTACATATTTTAGAAAAGAAAATTATTATTGTGAGTTTTTAAAATACTGATTCGCCCTGCCTCTCAGTGTTTTTCCCAACAACATTAGGCTGATTCCTTAACCTTTAACAAGGTATAACAAATTTTTGATTGTTGAGGCTTAATAGCCTCAATTTAGAACCTATTAGCTTAGTTTGTTAGTTATCTAAAAAAGGTAACTTCCAAAATTTCTTACATGAATATATTCATACAAATTGCTTGCATAACATTAGACCAAAAAAAATGCATGATTATATTGGATTGTAGGCCCAACTCCTTGTGACCATTGGTTGGGTTGTTGATGGAGGCTTCTTCTACTTTCCTACTACCACTGAAACTTATTTTTCATTTGTTGGAGTCTTTGTTATTTTGGCCTTTTCTAAATTGTCTTGATCTGATGTTTTTGATTTTTCTTTCTCTAGTGCCTTGACTTTTTCAACTTGACATGCCCAACTTGCCGATGGTTGTGGACTTAACTGGCTCTTATGTTCCCTACTCCAAATCTAGAGGGACTAGGGGAATAATAGATTCCTCTATCATTGATTCATATGGTATTGCATTTTCCTCTTTTTATGCTTCTTGGTCTAAATCTGGGGGAATAGTATTTGCCTCTAAATGCAATCCCGTGGTTCCACATCTTGCCTATTAGTAGGGATGTCCCTATTTTTTGGCTCATCCATGGGTAGGTCCAAGTCATCTATCTCATCCTTGCAAATCACTTGATGTTTTGTATTGGCACTAACCCAGGAGGTTGACTTATGTTGATGCTTCCTAGCTTGCTTGGGCCTTTTTTGGCAATGTGTTGCCAATTTTTCTTTCAAAATAGACTTTGCAGTGAAAAGAAACATTTATGTAATCCAACTTTTGAGACCAGAAGTAGTTTTCACTTATCAAGTTTATTTCCAAGAGCATTACTAATGGCTTGGAGGGAGGATAAACCCCAAAGATGCAGAGGTAGAATTAACAGTCTAACCCAAAGCAGAGTTGAGGACAAAGAATTTGTCAATGGGTTTAAGGATGGGGCGTAGGGGCAAATAAAAACTTCATCTTTTAACTTAGATTTCTCTAGGAGGGAGGATAAACCCCAAAGATGCAGAGGTAGAATCAACAGTCTAACCCAAAGCGAAGTTGAGAATAGAGAATTTGTCAATGGGTTTAAGGATGGGGTCGAGGGTTTCATGCATAATCCAGATTCACCCCAAAATAGGAACCTGATTTTAATATCAAATCCTTGTCTTCTTCAAGTTGGAACACTACAATGAAAATCCCCTTAGCATAGGGGCAAATAAAAACATCATCTTTTAACTTAGAGAGCTAGGGCATTGATATCTAGTTGTGTGGATTGATAAGGTGTGGCAAAAAAAAATTGAATTACATCCAAGCGTAGTTTCATTGTAAAGGGATGCCAAAGAGACAACATCATTCCCTAACAAAATTGAAATTGCTAGAGCCCTGGACCATTATATGATTAGAAGAAATTGAGACATTCTACACAAATCTCTAAAAGAAACCTTATTTCTCTTGGAGGGAAGAGGGAGAGATATACAACCAAGATCCAATTTAGCTCCCATGGAATTCACACAAACTCCAAGATCACTGGGGGGCATGACCAACACAGAGGGAGGCACCACCATGTTGGAAACAAAGTTACCAAGGAGAGGGGTTCCACACAAAGTAGTCGTCGCTACTATAAAAGTAGAATAAAAGATTTTTCTGAAGTAAAGAAGGTCGGACTTGCCATTCCAAGCTTCCCAACTAGATGTGTCCAATGTTTTGGTTGAGGGAGGTAGGACACATCACAAGGATTCCAATGAGCTCACTTGCCCAATTTAGAGCTACGGTGATTACCTATAGGGTTCTTTTAGTAAACTGCATGTGTGGGTTGTAAAGTGCCATTTTTTGCCCGGATGGGTGTTGGAACTCAAATGTTTTTCTATTCTTGGGCTCTAGGAGGTTGGCATGTGTGATAAGAGGCTCTATACATGACATGCAAAAGTAAAATGTCTCAACATGCAACATAAATATACTTTGCCGCCTTTTGCTCATGCATTACTATGCTCACGTCTCCCTTTACTTGTTGAATTTTGTTTGAATAAAAGCCTTCTTTTGCCAAAATTTCAACATGTCATGTCAAGTATACATCATGCTAAACAAAAAAAGCCCTTGTTGAATTTTGGACCTGTTGTCGCTAAGATTGTATAGGCACTACAACAACGACTCAGGTCGGAGGTTGTCACTTTGATCCCCGACCTCTCCGTTCTAACTGTCTCCTAACAATAGGCTATGAGGGGTGGTCTCTATGGAGATGTGAAGATGAAAGACAAATTGGCAACCAATAAGTTTGGGGGACACGATTGAGTGGCCTAACTACTTGGTTAATTTTAGCAAGTTTCAAAGAATTAGATTTAATTATTAATGAGACCAGTGCCTTATGCAATCAACTAACTTGCTTTTAGATTAATTAAAGACCAAGTAACTAGATGAACAATTGCTGCTTGGATACTTCATTAACCTATATGCTATGCAAATTCTAACTGTTAGGTGAAATGCAAAAATGTTGGTTGATTTTAAGTTAAATGCCTATTCTAGGTGTAACCTTTCTCTTAATTGTTTTGGAACTAGTCTCTAGAGTACGTTGTGGGATGGAAGCCAACGGGAAGCAAGCAAAGGCTTGATTAACGATACCCCCCTTGTGTTCCAACCACTCGATGCCTCCGGCGCTGCAGAGATTGTGGCTTTGACGACTGCAAGGTCACCGTGTTAACCACTCAAGAGGGTCTAAGTTACTCAAGCTAAATTGAGAAAGGGTGGCCCTAAATATCTATCAGCCAAGCTTATGCTTGGATGTAAGTTGTAAATGCAACTAGACATAGAATGAAACTGCAAGATGGTTTGAGTGATTCTTATGGTAAGATTGTTTAAGTTGCCTAAGTACTTAATTATACTTGATCTTGAGTTATACCACCAAGTACTTATCAAAGATATCACAGTCTTAACCATAAGAAAATGTGCCAAGTTACCAAGTTCCAAATAGATATCCACAATATACAATTATTCAACAATTACGGGATGTGCTCAAATCCCATAATAACTTGTTCAATGATAATTGGAGACCTTAGGATAATTTGTCCAATGCTTAACAAGATACCAACTCAATCATTCAAGATATGTTCAATTAGATTAGAAGACTCAATACCAATCATCCTTTATGCAATTAGATTTCAAGCTAAGAGCTTATTAAGATATGCCAATATAAGATAACCATTCACAATTAGATACCAATGTTCAATGAGCTCGTAGATTCATTCACTTAGACAACCAAAATTTCTAGATTATGCGCTTTAGGGAGTGAACCAATTAGTGCAAATCTTGACAAGATTATGAATAAGCTAACAAAGGACAAGTTTTAGTTTTCTTACCCAATATTATAAATGTCAACGTGCACATTAGATAATGAAAACAAAATCTTTCTCACAACAAGGCATGAGTCACTGAAAACACTTCAAATTAATTATGTTCCAATTACTTTCCAATGAGAAACAAATAAGTGTATGATAGTAGTAGATCATTGTGAAAATTTCACTTTGAAATCCTATTGCAGTGATTGGTATTAATTCTTCTAATTGATAAATTAATTATTTAGTTTATTGCTACGACAACATTGAATTAAACACACTGCAGCCTTCACAAATAAAATTCTGCGGAAATCAAATAGCGCTGGAACTGAGAAAATCTAGCGCACAGACAAAAAATGACAATTATTTTTGGACAAATGTCCCCAGAAAAACCAACTTGGGAAAATTGGTGCAACAATTGAGGGTTTTTATTATTAAAGTAGCAGTGAAATTCTGAGTACAATTTGGATGCTTGAAACTGGCAATCCACAACAAGAAAATATGGCCGAAATTATCTAAGGGAGTTTCCCTTCCTCCATAGGCAACCCCGACAACTCGCGCTGCATGCACTCGGGTGACTGCTTGTACTCACGCTTTTGCCCGTACTTGGGTTTCTACCTGTACTCGCACGACTGCCCATACTCAGGCTTCTGCTTGTACTTGCGTGGTTGCCCGTACTTGGGCTTTTGCGCTGCCCACACTCAGTTGCCTGCACTAGGAATAACTCAGCCTCTTGTTGCCGCCTCTCCGGATTTGGAAATATTCCTTCGAATCATTGCCCCTGCCCCTCACTGACATCGTGTCCCTCTCTGGCTTGAACTCTACTGCTATTAGCTCGATCTGCACAAGGAACTACTACTCAAGTGTCATTTGTGTATTTTCCAAGTGCCCATCGACTTCTTATAATCCTCTGTTGGAGCACCAATGACCATTATTAAAACTTAATCAAGGGCTAGGATCATCTTGAAGTCTATCCATGTGAGTTTCTAGACTATTCTCACCATGACTTAATTAATTCTGATTAATTAACCAATTTTCCTAAGTTTAGACTTAGGAAACATTAAAAATAGGTTAATAATCTAATTAAGTCATCCTAGGTGGAGTTTCCAGAAACAATTACCGGGTTTGGAGATCTCATGCATTCTAGCCTCTCCACCAAATTTCGTGGCTAAAACATGTTTGATGCTACAAAAACTAACACTCCCTCTTAGCGAGGACTGTGTTCTAGTGTTGAACACCTTGTCACAACACTTTGTCTCTGTACCACCATTTGTCACACTATTGATGTCTAGCCATACTGCCCACCAACTACTCCACAACTCTGATGCTGCATCTGTGCTGCCGCTGACACTGTTGTACTACTGCTGACATTGTTGTACTACCCGCGAACTCTGTATCTACACTGCAACTCTCTCTCATCTGTTGCTGTTGCAACTGCAACTACTGCAACTGAGAAGCATCCTAAACACTAAATCAACTGAGTTCAGTGTGATGCATCTGTCTCCCGAGTCTTAATTGCTACTAGCATCTACACTGTCTCTGAAGAATCTGTGCGCTACCGACTCTGCACCGAGCCACCTACTCTGTTGTCAACACAACTGTGTGCTCCTCAACATCTGACTGCTACTAGTCTGCAACTGTCACTCTGGTACTGACTGCATCAAACACCACTGATCCATCCTGCTACTGAATACTGTGGACCCCCATAGCTAGGTAATGATCCATGAGGTGGACTCCTCAAGGACCCTGCCCAATTTCTGTAGCTCTCTGGGGCTACAACACCAAATCACCCAACCTCTCTCCTGGAGGTATGGCTGCAAACATAGCAAAACATGATCTACTAATACTGTTGTTGCTACTGCTTTGTTGATGCTTTTGCACTGCTGCTGCAACTATTGCAGTAATGAGTCTGATCTCCCAAGATCCTAAAGCGCTAGCTTCCATAGGGTTGCTTCCTCTGAAGCTACACTCCCTCGGAGTCTCAATCTCCCTATGGGAAATCTCTTTTCTCTCTCTTGGCAACTTGAAATGTCCACTTGTACTGGAAACTGGACTGCATAGTTCTGCGCTGGGAATCTTTTGGCTGGAACTACACCTGCATTTTGCAACGGGGCAATTCACACTGCCTATGTCATTGCATCTATGTCACTACATCTAGCTTTGCAACTGTCTCGCGTGTATTGACTGCAACTGTCATCTAAATGATTGACAATGCCTACTAATGCTGAGTCTGCTACTATGATACTGTGGGCCCCTGCAGTGAGGGTGATGGTCTTGCTGCAACAACTAGAACTGATCTGAATGATCTCCTTGTTGCAACTGCGGTAGACCCTGCCCATCTGGCACATTGGAGTCTGATACTCCCACCTGGATTTGGTGCCCCACTATCTCCTATCAAGTCTAGTCCCTAGCTGGGACCCTTACTTTATTTGCAACTCGCACTAGATAACTCGCACTTCCTCCAACACCAGGCTCCGACAATTGGAAGTCGATCTACTGCCCAAATCTGCATTCTGGCTAACTCACACGGCCTCCTTTGGAACTCTTGTACGACCATCTCTAGAAAGCTGCAAAACTCAAATAACTGGAGAACTAAATAGGAATCTCCTCCCTTTCCTACTTGGCTACCAGCTTTGAAACTCGCACCCTCTCATGGAATGCACAAAACTGCTACTATTTGTGAAAATTTGGAAATTCCAAATCCTATTGCAGCAACTGATAATATTTCTTCTATTTGTTAATTTATTGAAATAAATTATTTGCAGTTGTCTACGGAAAGTATCGAAATACATACACTGCAGTCTTCACAAATTAATTACTGTGGAAAATAAATGTAAGGAAAATACTAGCACAACAATAACACATTAACACAGTTGTTTTTGGACAATTATCCATGGAAAAACCCAATGTGAGAAAACTGGTGCAATAGATGAGGGTTTCTTTTTATTATTCTTCAACAAAATCTCATGTACAATCTATGGATAGAAGAATAGAAGAAGAATCACTGAGAGAAATTGTACAAACAAATTTCTCCACTCCACAGTGAATTTCTGACATCTAAGAGGACCTGCTGCCCTCACGCTAGCCACATTGCGTCACCCTCTGCGTAGTGATTACGCTGCCCCTGTGTCACTGCCTTTGCGTGGGAGATTTGCATCTCTCTTCTGCGCTACCTCTTCCTGCACTCTTGACTATTGTTGATACCCTCTCTCTCTCACCTGCAACTCACCCTCTGATTCGATTTCCTCTTGTTGAACTTCAGCCAGTGAGAAAATTGATCTACTTGAGCAGCTGGGTATTTGCCTGGTTTCCAAATGCCCATCACAATCCTTATAATCCTCTTGTTGATCAATCAATGAACCAGATTAGATTCTAATCAAGGGCTCAGATCATTTTGGCTTGATCCTTATCTTCTTCTAGAAGTTTCACTCCTAGTTTAATTAATACCTTTTAATTATTTTGATTTCTTAAGTCTAGACTTATGTATCCATTAAAAATAATTAATTATTTTAATAAAACTGTCTCGGGGTGGAATTTCCCAAAATGATTTTTGGGTATTCTGGAATACATGTGTCCTAGCCCGCCTGCAAATTTTGAGGCTTAGAGCACATTCGATGCTACCAGAAATTAACACTCCCTCTTAGCGAGGAATGTGCTCTAGTAATGCAACCTGCTGAAGCATCACCCTGACTTTGTAACATCTCCCTCTGTGCTGCTGATGTCTGACATCGCTGCCCACCAATTATTGTGCAAATGCTGCATTTGTGTTGCTGTTGTCCCTGCATACTGCTACCAACTACTGCATCTGTACTACAACTCCCTCTCATCTGTTGTTGTCGCAACTGAGAAACCGTCTGTTTCTGCGATTGAAACGGGTTCTCGACCATACCCATCCTCTCCCTGAATTGGATGAACTTAGCTCTTCTTAGAGCCTTTGTGAGTACCTTTGCTAGTTGATCTCCTGTGGGGACATACTGCAACTATACTGCCCCACATTGAACACAGTCTTTGATAAAGTGACATCTGATATCAATGTGTTTCGACCGATCATGAAATACTGGATTCTCAGAGAGTTTGATACAACTCTGATTATCACAGCAAATAGTGGTCGTTTCTATCCTCTTCCTGAACAAATTCACAAGCAGTTTTCTAAGCTATATAGCTTCACACGTAGCTTTGTTGGCTGCCATGTATTCTACTTCTGCTGAGCTCAAAGCTCAAGGCTACCGACTTCTGCTTCCTGTTGCACTAAGAAATTATTCCTGATCCAATGTTGAAGCAATACCCAGAGGTACTTTTCTGGTCTACTGAACTACCTGCCCAAGTTGCATCTGTCAATCCGCTCAATTTGACATCATTTCCTTGGGTGTATTTTAACCCATATCCGACTGTTCCATGCACATATCTAAGAATGTGCCTAACTGCTGCCCAATGTACCCTTTTCGGTTCCATGAACTGACTAAGGGTGTTGACAACGAAACAAATGTCTGGCCTAGTGTTGATCAAATACATGAGCGACCCAATGAACTATCTGTACAAGATGGGCTCCACTTCCTTGTCTTCTGATGCATCTATTTTCTTCTAGTTGGTGATCATAGGCGTAGCCATGGGTCAGCAATTCTACATTCTGAATCTCTTCAGAATATCTGTAGCATATCTTCCTTGCCCAAGGAAGATCTCCCCATTCTTCTGCCAAACTTCCAACCCTAGAAAATAATGCATCAACCCCATATCCTTCGTGTCAAATTTTGCTTCAAGATTCTTTTTGCAGTCCTTTATGAGCCTAGATGATCCTGTTAGAAATAAGTCATCCTCATATAATACCAGAATAAGTGGCTCATTCTCCACCATTAGATAGGAGAGATTGGGATCAACATCACTCTTGATGAATCCCAACTGCTGCAAGTAACTATCAATCCGACTAACCATGCTCTGGGTGCCTGCTTGAGCCCATATAGGGCTTTCTTTAACCTGCATACGTGAGTTCTCTTTTCATGAGTCTCGAAGCCTTCGAGCTGTTCTATATTCACCTCTTCTTCTATCACCTCGTTCAGGAATGTTGTCTTGACATCCATCTAGTGAATCTCCCATCCCATTTGAGCTGCTAGGGATATAATGGATTTGATAGAGGTTGTCACACGGAATGAGTCGAGGTTGCGGACAAGATCGACCTCCCTAGTATCTAAAGATATCTAGTGACAAGCAAGCTAATCAAAAACTATCTTTCTCTAAATATGCAATTAAAAATAAAGGCAAACAAGTGTGTTAGGCCTATCTTGGGTCCAATGCAAGTTTGTGGAAGCCTCACTCCTTTGATCCAAATGAGCTCCCTTGTAGCAAGCAAGTCTGCAAACACAAACAAGTAAACAAATTAAATAGCACCTGAAAAGCCAATATCATAAAGCATATCCATCATAATGATCAAGGAGATTATGAAACAAACCACATAAGACAATTTGTTGAGAAAAATGAATCTGATTGTATTAATTCAAATCAAAGAAGAACTTTACAACCTGTGCCTTGATGTTGTACAAGCTCCTCCCAGGGTCCAACAAGAAGTCTCCTCTACTTTGACAAGTTTCACTCACTTCCCAATGAAGCTAAAAGGTATGTGATCTCTCCTCTCAAGCTTAACTAGGAAGTCTCAATTCCACCAGCATTTACCGTAAAAAATGTTCAGCTTCTAACCTCCTCAGCAACTAACCCAATGCCTTAATTTATAGTGCAATGGAGGGAAGTTACTAGGTCCTCCTTCAAAGGGATAAAGCCCTCCTTCAAAGGGATAGCTCCTCCTATCAAGGGATTGGCTTCTTCTCTTTTGGGATGCATGAACCACCTTGGAGCGAACAATCCATGTCAAAATTCCTTCTAGAATCATCTAGAATTAACCCAAAGTGAGTTTTTTAGAATAAACTTGCGCCTTTTTGACTTTTACGGGGGTATGCACCCACCCCTTTACAGACAGAGCGTGCAGATACGCAGGTAACATGAACAAAGGATGCAGGCCCGCAGGCAAAAGTGAGAGAAAGTGTGGAACCAAAGCTTTATTGATTTTTAATGTCTTTCTCTCATTTTCAAAGCTTGACAAGAAGGGCTGAGGTTTGAGACTTGCTTAGGAGGACAGTATAAGTGATGATAGACCCATATTGACTGCAAATAGTCATGGTGACGATATTTTTGTGTAACAGAGGTATATCTAGCTATTGGGGTGAAGGTCTCCTCATAGCCTATTCCTTCCTTTTGTGTGTACCCCTTAGCCACAAACCTAGCCTTGTACTTCTCTATACTGCCATTTGCAGGATATTTGTTCTTGTAGATCCACCTTGATCCTACAACTGATCTATCCTCTGGTCTAGGTACCACTTCCTTGACATCATTCATCATGATAGAACTATACTCTTCTACCATGGCATCCCACCCAAACTTGGTGTTGTATGGCTTCTTGAAAACTGGAGGGTTCTTCAACCTATGCTACCAGGGCTTGGTACTTGTCAGGTTGTCTATGTTGCTTCTTGTCGGTTCTAGGAGCTCCGACAAACTCCTCTGTGTCCCTCAGTATCTGTCGTACTTCCCTGCTGGTTCTACCACTAGTGGTGGGAGGCTCAATCAAATCTTCCTCCTGTTCTTGCTGTTCCATCTGCTGAGAAATGCCTGGATCTCCTACTCCTGAGGAAATACTGGTGATGGTTAAAGTACTCAATCCTGATATCTTTCCTTCTGTTTGTCCTTCCTGTTGTCCCTGCGGTTGGACTGAATGATCTTCTGCTGGCATCTCTCGAGATTTTCTGAAAGCTCTATCTTCCATGAGCTTTGCATCTCGTCTTACTACAATTTTCTTGTTGCTTGGAATGTAGATTCGGTATGCTTTTGAGGTCTTGCTATACCCTATGAGGTACCCCTTTTCTGCAGTGTGATCCAGCTTACAATGCTTCTCGTCTGGAATGTGACAATATGCCACACTTCTGAATATCTTGAGATGACTCACCTCTAGCTTTTTCCCTGTGAAGACTCCTTCAGGGGTTTTCTTCCCCAATGCTCTATGACGAGTTCTATTTTGGATATACACCGCTGTGTTACATGCCTCTGCCCATAAGAATCTAGGCAAGTCTTGGTCATATAACATAGCCTTTGCTGCCCCGATAATTGTTCTATTCTTCCGCTCCGCTACTCCATTGTGCTGTGGATTGTATGGTGCTGTCCACTCTTTTGATGCCCTCCTTTGCGCAAAAACCTGTGAAGTTTTTATTCGTATATTCTCCATCATTTTTCGAACGCAATACCTCTATCTTTTTCACTGTCATGTTTTCTATGATAACCTTAAACTCTCTAAACCGATCAAAGACCTCATCCTTGGTCTTTAAGAAATAGATCCAGGTTTTTCTAGAGTGATCATTAATAAAGGTGACAAAGTACTCACCACCGCTAAGAGCTTCTGTGGACATCGGGCCACAAATATCTGAGTGTATCAAGCCCAACACGCCTCTTGCTTTGTTGTCACTTATGGGAAAAGATGCCTTAGCGTATTTCCCTAGTACGCATCCTCTGCATACATCATCATGCTCAGTACTGAGAATGGGAATTCCTGTAATAGTCTCTTTGAGCATCCTTAGTGCTCCATGGTGTAAGTGTCCCATTCGCTTGTGCCATAGTTCATTCAGTTCCTTTTCCCCATTATGATTACTACCTAAGTCACCTGACATGGGGATTCGGGATTTGACGGATACGGGGATTCGAGTGTCGGATACAGACACATTGATCCCTCGGAACAGGACACGTTCAGATACGTTTTATATATATATATAATATATATATATATAGATTATTTAAAATTAGATATTTCTTACGCAAATTCTCATTCATGATACAAATTCATTGATTCAAACATAGATCTTCATCTAGATGTATGCAAATTCTCATTCATGATACAAATTCATTGATTCAAACATAGATCTTCATTTAGATGTAAGTTTTACAAAGTAACATTATGCATACAAAATTACAAATACAATTGTGACATAAATGATAAATGATACATTATAAATTTATAATACGCATTCAATTCATCAATCATCCAATAGGAGAAAGACAAGATATTATGATAAAGATATTGTAGTTTTCTCATTAAGTCATTAAAATCAAAATGTGTTACTGTTTACATAGGTAGTGCAATGCCAATGGAAAATAGAAATAGCATATACAAACAACTACAACAAGTCTACAAGTATACAAGCCTCAAGGCAGTAGGTAGCTCATGACTCATGAGTCATCAATCCTCATAGTCATCATCAAAATCAGCATCACTGTCCTCATCATCATGGTCACCACTGCTCTCCTCTGCTGCATCCTCCTCCTCTATATCCAAAGTTATCTCTGCATCTGCTGGTGTGGAGGATGACCCCTCTATAGTATTACCATCATCAAATCTGACAGGTTCTAGCACTTACCTATTGCTTGAATCTCCTTGCTCCCAAACACCCACAACAAACCCACAACAGACTAAACAAGTGAATGTGCAAATAGATTGGGGAAATACACCTTTATAACGCCACGTGGGTTCTTGATTTCCGGATTCGAAGTGTTCTGATCGGGACATGTTTTAGATTCGAAATGTCCTGATCGAGACACGTTCCGGATTCAAATTGTCCCGATCGGACACAGCGTGTCCCAATTTCCGGACATGAATCCGCCCGAATCGTGTCCAATTCGCCGGATTTGGGACACATAGGGCTTGGGGGACGAATCCGGTTTCACAGATTAGTGCATTGGAGATTCGAGTTGCAATCTATACAATCTGTTGCTTCAAGCTCCAATTTATCTCTTCTTCTTCCAGCTGGGATGTTTGACATACACTTTCCTTCCAATGAAGTATACATCGTACCCCTTGTCCTGTAATTGGGACACTGAAATCAGATTCATTCCTAACCCCAACACATGCAACACATTAGTGGCTCTTATGCTGGTTCCTCCTTTGGTTTGAAACGTTATGGTGCCTCTCCCTACTGGAGTACACTTCGTTCTGTTTCCCATAGTGATCTAGAAGTCCATATGCTCTTCTTGATAGCTAGAGAAGTACTCTCGTACTCCAGTCATGTGAGATGAAGCCCCACTATCAATATACCAAACACCTGCTGATGCTGAAGTTGACAAACATGCAAATTCTTGCAATTTGGAAGATAATACATCTTGACTATCCATGTTGTTTCGTGCTATTCTCCTTCTCCTGACGTTTTTCTGCCCAAGCAACTGCTGCAGAAAACTGCATCCCACCTAAAGACTGCTCAATGCTAGATCTACTGCTGCGTTGCTCCCTCTGTCACTGACAAATGACGAATTAGAAATCTTACCTCTCTATCAACTAACTCAGAGAGAGATTTTCCTCGATAATCTTGCCCTCTTGGCTTGGACTGTGCAATCCCTTTGGGGATTCGATCTGTTGCCTATGCAACACTTCAATCTCCCTCCTCCTCTTCAATGCTAGGCTCTTCCGTTCTGCTCTTTTGTTTCACCTTTGCTCTGATACCATGTGAAAATCTGGAAATTCCAAGTCCTATTGCAGCAATTGATAATATTTCTTCTATTTGTTAATTTACTGAAACAATTTATTTGCAGCTGTCTACGACAAATATCGAAATACATACACTGCAGTCTTCACGAATTAATTGCTGTGGAAAATAAATGTAAGGAAAATACTAGTGCAACAATAACACATTAACGCAGTTGTTTTTGGACAATTGTCCCCTAAAAAACCCAATTTGGGAAAATTGGTGCAACAGATTAGGGTTTCTTTTTATTATTCTTCAGCAAAATCTCATGTACAATCTACGGATAGCAGAATAGAAGAAGAATCATTGAGAGAAATTTTACAAACAAATTTCTCCACTCCACAATGAATTTCTGACACCTGAGAGGACCTGCTGCCCTCACGCTAGCCACACTGCATCACCCTCTGCGTAGTGACTGTGTTGTCCTTGCGTCACTGCCTTTGCGTGGGAGTTCTGCGTGCCTCTTCCTGCCGTTTCCTGCACTCTTGACTATTGTTGATACCCTCTCTCTCTCACCTGCAACTCACCCTCTAATTCAATGTCCTCTTGCCGAACTTCAGCCAGTGAGAAAATCGATCTACTTGGGCAATTGAGTATTTGCCTGGTGTGTTTTCCAAATGCCCATCGAAATCCTTCTTTTAACCCTCTTGTTAATCAATCAACAACCCAAATTAGATTCTAATCAAGGGCTCAGATCATTTTGACTTGATCCCCGTCTTCTTCTTGAAGTTTCACCCCCAGTTTAATTAATACCCTTTAATTACTTTAATTTCCTAAGTTTAGACTTAGGCATCCATTAAAAATAATTAATTATTTTAATAAAACTCTCCGGGTGGAATTTCCCAAAACGATTTTTGGACATTCTGGAATGCATGTGTCCTAGCCTCCCTGCAAATTTTGAAGCTTAGAGCACATTCGATGCTACCAAAGTTCAACACTATCTACCTATCTTTGCCTTCAACTGCTCTCTGAGACTACTCGCTTAGCCTTTCTGAATGTCCTTCTGTAGAAATTGACACACTAATTGCAATCCCAACAACTTGATCTAGCTGCTTTGGCAAACCCGCACTGCTTGCTGTAGCTGGAAATCTAGGATCACCTCCAGAAAACTGGATCTAGAAACCCTCTGAGAAATCTAGAAATTCCTCTCTCTGTGTGCTTTTCTCTTTCCACCTGACGTGGATTCAACGACTGCAACTATTGCAAAACCCTTTGCGTCCAACCAAGGAATCTGCTCGGCAAAAATCTGAGTTGTTGCTGCTCCCTTTGACTATTGGAACCACTATCCCCGACAACTTCGAATTTTTTGTGCACCTGCAACTAAAAATCGAACCCCTGCCCAGTAATTCGAACTGCCAATTTGGGTACTGCGCACCCTTTGAGAATTTTGGCCTGCTACTTCCACTGAACAACAAAATTCCCTTCTCCGCTTCTAAGCTCCTTCGCTGATCACTCATGCTCTGATACCATGTGAAAATTTCACCACTGAAATCCTACTGCAACAACTGGTATTAATTCTTCTAACTAATAAATTAATTATTCAGTTTATTGCTACGAAAACATCGAATTAAACACATTGCAACCTTCACAAATAAATTTCTGCAGAAAATAAATGGCGTTGGAACTGAGAAAATCTAGCACACACACATAAAAATGACACCATTATTTTTGGACAAATGTCCTTGGAAAAAACCAACTTGGGAAAACCGGTGCAACAACTAAGGATTTTTATTATTAAACAACAGTGAAATTCTGAGAACAATTTGGATGCCTAAAATTGGAAATCCACAACAAGAAAATTTGGCCGGAATTATCTAAGGGAATTTCCCTTCCTCCACAAGCAACCTCAGTGACTCTCATTGTTTGCACTCGCGCGACTGCCTATACTCACGCTTCTACCCATACTCATGCTTATACCTGTACTCGCACGACTGGCCATACTCGGACTTCTTCTTGTACTTGCGCGACTGCCCGTACTCGGGCATCTGCCTGTACTCGCGCTGTCTACACTCGAACTCCCTGCACTGGGAATAACTGGGCCTCTTGTTGACGCCTCTCTGGATCACTGTCCCTACCCTTCATTGACACTAATCCCCTCTCTGACTCGAACTCTATTGTTGCTAGCTTGATTTGCACCAATGTTATTAGAACCAAACCAATGATCGAACCAAAAAACCTTATGGACCGGGAACCAGTAAAAAAGGGGAAAAAACCAGTTTACCAAAAACACATAAAATATATATATATATATATATATATATATATATATATATATATTCATGTGCATCCACATGAATCCAAACCATTTATACACAAATATGCGAAAGTTCTCATTTACATAGCATGTAAGGGTGCACATAACCAAAATAGCATCGAGTGCAATCCATCTTTGAACCGAAAGTACATCAACAAATAGGCTCTAGATGGCCTCTAGCATCTAAAAAAAATCATGCTATAACAAATGCCTACATACCATCAAAACCATTGCCTATATTGGGGTCTTCGTCATCAATATAACCATTTAGGCATTAAAATAAGATAGAAAAAACGTTGCATGTCATGTCAAGATTTTGTTTGAGTGGTAGGTACATTTTTAGTAGAGCCATAATAGAGGAGTTCGACAACCAATGCCACTAACATCAAAGTACATAGAGGGCTTGGTGCTCTTTATTAAATACTAGTTCCATACCCTCGTACATGACAAAATAAAATGGAAGCGTTGCAATCCCTTCAATCCCGAAATCCGGAAAAACTGTTAAGTTTGTTGGATTTTGAGTGAAATCTAAAATTCTGCTTTCTCCATATGAAATCCAATGAGGTTGGAACCACTCTCAAACATCTTGAGTCATTTCATGGTAATGTTAAAGATTTAAGTCAAATGATGAAAATGAAAAATAAAAGAGAATGTCACTTTACATTACCATGAATTCCATAGGAATACTAGGGCCATAGGCTTGATTATTAGGCTGAGAGCCATAAGCTTGAATATTAGGCTAGCCTAGGGGAGAATTAGAAGTGAGGTAACCAACTGAAGGATTCAAAAAATAAAAAAATAAAAAATAAAAAGGCAATTTTTTTATGCTGGAATTGGTCTTGAACCGACGGGTTCGGTACGAAAACGGCCTATTCCGGTTCGGAGGCCTGGTTCAGACCAGTCTTGTGCCAAAAACGGCCGGACTGGCTGGTTCCATCGATTCCGGCCTGATTCTAATAACACGGATTTGCACAAGGAATTGCTACTCAAGTGTCTCTGGTGTATTCTTCAAGTGCCCATCGACTTCTTATAATCTTCTGTTGGAGCACTAACGACCAATATTGAAACTTCATCAAGGGCTAGGATCATCTTGAAGTTGATCCGTGTGAGTTTCTAGACTATTCTCACGTTGACTTAATTAATTCTGATTAATTAACTAGTTTTCCTAAGTTTAGATTTAGGAAACATTAAAAAATAGGTTAATAATCTAATTAAGTCATCTCTAGGTGGAATTTTCAGAAACGATAACTAGGTTTTGGAGATCTCATGCATTCTATACTTTCCACCAAATTTTGTGGCTAGAACACATCCGATGCTACAAAATCTAACAATTATTTATACTTAAAGCACTTGTAGATGCAAACTTGAGATGCCAATATGCAAGTGAAACACACTACTATCAAACCAATTCTCAAAATGCCAAATTCTTAATGTATTCGGCCTTTTAATGATGCAGATGCTACTGTTAGAAATCAGATTTCTATGCAGAGATGACAGTCATGAAAACTTGAAGATTTATGCCAAATGATAAATGCCCAAAATGCTTAAGTGATTTGTGAATATGTTATAGCATGTGCAAGTTAATTTTATGTCACTTAGATTGACTTTTACCACTGCTATGAATGATTTATTCTTGCTGTAGTAAAACAATGAAGAGTAGAGGGTTTCGAGATCAAACCCTTGGCCTCTAAGCCTAGAAGAAATTTGCCCAACTTTTCCCAGATTTTCCCAATGGGTGAGCCACCTAAAAACACAAGTTTCTTGCCAATTTCTTTGCAAAACCCACCAATGAATTAGCTTCAGAAGTTAAGTGACCAATCAGAGATGAATGAGGGTCAAATGAGGGCTAAAAGGAGGCTAAAAGAGGCAACGCAGGGCCTAATAGGCATGCGGCTAAGGCCAAGAGGCCAAGTAGGCCTCACGGCTAGGGGAGAGGAGGCCCAAGGGGCTGCCGCAAGCCTTAGAGGGGCTGTGGCTAAGGGATAGAGGGTCGAAGAGGGGTTGGAAGCGATGACAAAAGGAGGATAGGATTGGTTGAGGGTAGATGAGGCAGCGACAGGGAGAAAATGGAGAGCAGAGGAGGAGAGAAGGCCGAGCAGAGAGCTAGGAGAGGTTGGATGGAGGTTGAGAAAGGGGAGATAGAGGGCTGAGGGCAGGAGGAGGAGAGGAGAGGCCTGCGACAGGCCTTGGAGAGGAGGCCAAGGCCCCTAGGCCTTACGGCCAAGTCTCAAAAACCATAAAACACCCATGACAAGGGTTGCAAGGGTAGGCCGAGGCCCTTAGAGGCCTGTGACTAGCCTTAGGGAGAAAGAAAAGACTGACGCTGAGGCCTGGAAGGGTATACAACTAGGGAAAAACAGGATGCTGGGTCTCAAGGCCCTAAAAATTTTCAAAAACCCTCGCCAAAAAAATTGTTTTGCTTCAAATCTTTGATTTCACTACAAAGTTCTAGCCCTGCAAAAATTCTAGAGACTAGATCTTACCCTCAAGGGCCTAGATCTAGCTCTAATCCAGCTAACTTCCTTAGATCTCACCTGCACAAATATATTTACAAGTGCCCAAAAATATATACAAAAATTCAAAATTCCCAAAACCCCAAAAACCCCAGTTGCAAAACAAGGGTTAGAAAATAAAATAATTTACAAGAATTATTATACAAAATATACAAATGTACAATGCTCAGAGAAATATTGAAGAATAGAATTTTTATAGATCTTGACAATAGCTATATGTATTTTGAAAAATAAATGTTAAACCAAAACCTTCACGAAGTTAGAAAATCACATAAAATATTTAGAATCCAAACATAGTCAGCGTGTGCCCACAGTTTGTGAACTTGGAGCCCAATGGTTGGGGAACCTGCAAACTCTATATATTTCTTCAAGAAGAAACCGTTAGAACATACAATGAATCAGATCACCTAAGATAAGCCCAAAACTTACCAATAGAATGTTCCTATATCTACAATGAAACAACGATTTAATCAATATTTTAAGCATAATATAGGAATGCACATACCCAACACATACCACAAATCAACGAGACAAAGACCACATGAACTGCACCCCAAAATATTTTATTATGATAAGCAAAACGTTCCCGGCGGGGCAGTGGATTTACACCAAATTTTACAAAGTTACATAAGAGTAAAGCTCAAGATCAAGATGAAAATAGAAGCAAAATGCCTTCTATTTATAGAGAAATTCCTCCAAGTGGAAAATAACGGCTGGTTGGTTTGATCTCCGCCAATGTTTTAAAACTCCGACTCAGCCGAGGGTCGACTCTGACTCCGACTCAGTATCGATTCAGCCGACTCAATTTCAATGACTCGATTGTTGTAAAAAATACATTAAATATTTTATTTATTTATAAAAAAACATAATTTTAAAGATTTTCATTCATGTTTCCAAACACACAACATTAAAATATAGATAGAAGACAACATATGATCAAAGTATGCTCATGAATATATCCATTATATCAAAATGGCACCCAGTGCACTGTCCAATACATACATGTTGATGATATAGAGATCAAAACAAAAACACATAACCAAGGAGGCTAGAAATGGCCTCTACAACAAAAGTAAATTGTGACCAGTACTACTGGCTACTGCTAGAGGAGCCAAGATCATCTAGATCAACCTTTGGATCAGAGTCATACAGGGGGCCCGATGGCTCCTCCTCATCATCATCTCCAACTGCAACTGTAGAAGTGGTAGCACTAGCAGGCTGTGCAGCAGCTGCAAGCTGACATAGACGAGATATGTGCTTTTGTCGTGGCTGAGCAGAGGAAGCGCCTGCAACTGGAGGACTTGCTAGCCCTGAGTCTGGTACAAGTGGATCAGGATCTGCATTCAACTAAACATTATGTTCGAGCGTTGCTATCTTCTCATAATCATAATCAATGTCCTCATCAGAATGAAACTCTACTGGATGACTCTCCACTACCCAATCTGATGTTGGATCAATGTCTTCCAACACAATGGGATCTCAATCAGGTCTTTTGTTCAGCAGTTGGTTGCGTCTGAGCCGAAGGTTGTATTAGACATAGACTAGATCATTTAACCGTTTTTGATCCAAACAGTTTCTCTTCTTCGTGTGAATCCTCTCAAATACAGACCAATTGCGCTCACACCCAGTAGCACTGCAAGTTTGACTCAAAATACGAATTGCAAACTCTGCAATTTAGGACAATGGCTACGAAAAGCCTCCCACCATTGTGCCGCAAAAAATATAGGAGTGTAATGAGTTAGCTCAACAAAATTACAAATTATATCCAACTTTCAAATTATAAACGATTTAACAAAATAAGTATTAATAATTTGAAAATTGAAATTTTTGTTTACTTGGCTCATCTGCTTCCCTTGCAATCTTTGCTAGGTTCTTCCCAAAGGTGCCTGAGGCATCGCTAAAGGTTGCGGCTTGTCGGTATATTTCCAGCTGATCACACTCCAATGGGATCATGCGATCAATGCAGTGAATCAATCCATCTCTAACCTCCTCCTTCAAAGCTCATGTCTCCTTAACTTTATAATGATATTGTGGGTTCAAAAAATACCCAGCTGCATGCATAGGGCGATGGAGTTGATTGTTCCATCTTTCAGCAATGATTGCCCAAATGGGCCCATACTTAGCCACTTTATCCTTGTATGCCCTCTTTATTTGCTCATTTGCTTGATCCATAGCCTCATAAATGAAGCCCATAGCCAATCTTTCCCCATCCACCAACTGCAACACTTTAACCAGTGGCTCAACAAGCTTCACAATCTCTGCTGCTTTTCTCCAAAATATTTCTTCATTAACTTTCTTTTTCAATTCTTTGCCTCCCTGTTTGTCAGACCACTGGCTTTGATTCCATTCTTCACTGGAAAATATCTTTTGCAAGTTTCTATATTGTGAAAGCATGGATTGCAATGTTAAAAAATGAGTAGAAAATCTAGTGATGGATTGTGCCCTGTGTGTTTCCTCTTTAGGCCCAAAATCCATGAATGGTTGTAGATAAATTTTGTTATGCTTTTGGCATGATCTACAATGTTTTTGACCCAATCTAATTTGCCAATATCCTTAAGCATGTGGCCTATGCAATGTGCAACACATGGGGTCCAAAAGATGGTTCTGTGTTTTTCCTCTAACAATTTACCAACAAGAACAGAGTTAGAGACATTATCTGTGATGACTTGAACAACATTAGCCACCCCCACCTCCTCAACAACCTCATCCAATAGCTGAAACAACAATTGTCCATTTTCTACCTTATCAGATGCATCCACTGATTTTAGAAACATGGTTCCCTGTGGGCAGAAGATAAGAAAGTTTATGATGGTATGGTTTCTTTGATCAGTCCATCCATCTGACATGATGGTACATTCTGTTCTTGCCCATGAGTTTTTGAAATCTTTCAAATACTCATTTAATGGAGGCAATTTCCTTCTGCAAACGTTACCCTCTTATCTCATGCATAGTAGGGCCTTTGAAGCCTTTTCTAGCAACATGTATGGCATCAAACATAGGCTCATAATATGGTGAACGGGAAGCATTGTAGGGGATATCAGCACCATACCACCATCTACATATGTAATCACAAGCATTCTCCCTCAATTCTTTCTTCCAATGGTCATCTAAAGTGGGCTGCAAAGTTCTACTATCTTGAGGACCATGTGCATCTGATGGAGAGGAGGGTGTAACAGTGAAATAACTTTTGATATTCATATCACCCTTCTTTTTCATTTTACCCTTACCCTTTTCTTGAATAGACTCCAAAGAGGGAGGAACACATCAGAAGGGGTTGGATGCATCAGTACAAGGAATAGAGGAAGAACCCTCAAAATCAAAATGGGGGTTGGTAGCCAACATTTTTTTTATATTCTTCTTCCTACCAATTTTAGCCTTTAACTCTTTTGTAAAAATTTCTCATTTCCTACCCCGGTTTTCAGTTTCACCTTATTTCTCCAAAATAGTTAAATGCCCTTTCCCATATCCATACATTCAACAACTGAAAAATAAATTTTGCTGAAAACACAAATTCTAGAAATTTTACAGAATGTTGGAAAATGCAGAAATAAAAATCAGCAGGTACAAACAGCCATTTAACACATTTAAACACAATGATTTTTGGTCAAGGTGACCCTGGAAAAACCCCCTACATCTCTTGGGGAAAACCAGTTCGAGAGCTCTTTCCTATTTCTGAAAATGCTTTTTACAGTGAGAAATATTCAGCAAAAAAAAAAAATCAGCAAGCAAACTTTTACAACTTATCTCGTTTTCCGTGCTCCACATGCAACTGGAAAATACTTGCAAACAACAAAACAGGACAACAATAAATGCTGTACGGCCTCCTCAATTTTCATGCCCACTTTTAGCCTTAAATGTTGTTGTATGGCCTGCCTAGAAATGCGTGCCGAGCAATATGCTGTATGGATTTGCCTCGATTTGCATGCCAAAGTATAGCCACTTGTTGTACGACCTCCCTTGGAAAATGTGCCAGCAAACTGCTCCTCGATTTCTGTTCAAACTGCTCCTCGATTTTTGTGCAAACTGCTCCTCGATTTCTGTGCAAACCACTATACGGATTTCTAGAAAATCGTGCCAAAATCTGCCTTTCACTATGTGCTAACTCAGCTGTACAGATTTGCTAAACTGTTGCCTTGGAATGTGTGCCAAGCTGCTGTCTCCTTTTCCTCCCTGTCCAGAAATCTCCCTTGCTCTCTTGCTCTCATTCTCTCAATCTGCTCATGAAAGAATGAATGACCTTTTCTTCCTTTTTCTCCTTTAATCTAACCCTAAGTGACTTTTTGGGTAATCCCTAAATCCAATGGTTGAAATAGATTGAGATTAAATGCTCATTTAAATCTCACTTTCTATTTTTTAATTCACCCCACTTTAATAAAGACCCACTCAGTCATTTATTTCCAAAGTCACTTTTCCTTTCTAATTTTACATTGACTTTATTAAAGTCACTTTAAAATTAGACTTTAATAACTTTATCACTTAAAATCACTTTTAAATTATATTTGACTTTATAAAAATTCTAAAGTCACTTTAGGAAAAAAGTTAAATTCTTTTGGACACTTTTCCTTAGGCCAAAGATCAAAGCCTTAAGGAACCACCTGTCGTCCGGTACCAAATTTCAACATGAGAGGTAAGGAAGGACAAAAATGTTGAAGGAATTGTAACTAGGTTCAGTCTTAAAAAATGTACTTTTGATATTTGTACTTATTCAAGAAAATAAATATTATTTTTATAATATATGTCAATGAGTTTCTTGTTCATTGAAATGGGTCTAGCACATGCTAAGTGTTATAGGTGAGTCAAGGAGTCAAAAGAAAATGTTGAAGACCTTAAGGGCATGTTACACCATGTATATAATTGCATTAGAGTCAAGAGGAATACCTCCAAGCAAAGTCAAAGTCTCCTCCTTGCAACGACATCCTTCAAATAGCAAAATGATGAAGAAATAGACAAGTCGGCCTAAAGGAAGGACAGTCCTCTATATATAGAAGTTGTCCACTCCCTCACAACGTCAACCAAGCATCTCTAAAATCTGCGAAGAAAAGAGGCAAGAGAGAGGGTAACGAAGGAAGAAGAAGAGGTCTCCTAGTGCAGCGAAGGAAGGAGAAGGAAAACCCAAGTGAAGAGGATTGTTTCTAGGGCTAGAAACAGTCACACGTGCGAAGAAAAGGAGGTCAAGTCTGCAGGTATGATAGTAGGGACAAACAGTCCATGAACTAGTATTGTTTGGGCTTGAAACTAGGCCTCCAAGACCTCCCAAGTAAAGCGAAGAAGCCTATCTCTCTAGCGAAGGAAAGGGAGCCTAATTCTCTAGGGTACGTACCACACATGGGAAAACTAGGGCAGTTGTACAATCATACACCTATATTTCAAGAAGAGTCTTGTTGGATCAAGAGAAGGGTGTCTCCTTGAGTGAAGAACATCTTGAAGGAAGGAAGAAGAATATCTCATCAAGAAGCTAACATAGCTGAGGTTATCTCTAGACAAAGAAGTGAAGAAAAGGACGAAGTGTTGGGGAGAAAAGTGTCGGAAGGAGGAAGTCCATGTGCCGAAGAACATAGTGCAGAAAAGAGGAAAGACTTGACTTGTGCTTGGAGGACATCCTAGTCAAGGGTCTAAGGTTTGGAATTGATTAATAAGAAGATTCAATAAGAAAAACTTACTAAAGGGTTTTCTTAAGAGAAGAGAGGTATTGGCCTTGGCAGAGAGCCAATATCTTGTATTCTTGTTCTTATGTTTTTGGTAGCAGTTTGATGAAGTACACACATGCATTAATAAGAAGAAGAAGATTAAGCTAACAAGGAAAAGTGAAAAGACTCCACAAATTGTTATCAAGTCAAGAAGAATCACACCACACCTAATTGCCCTTGATTCTTCAACATGGTATTAGAGCTAAGGTGACACATCAAGGAAAGGGCATCTCAAGAACATTGATCAAGGAAGAACATCTACAAAAGTTGAAGCATCTAGCCAAGAAGTCTCTATCACATCAAGGACAAGAAGACTGCCATCTATCTTTCATCAAGAAAGACTACAAAGAAAAAGGAGAAGCCTTTTGTACAAAGGCACCTACAAAGAAGAGAAAATCAATAAGGGACCTACACCACAAACCAAGCCATCAATCAAGATCTAAGGAAGGCAAGCCATCAAGTCTTTAAGGAGAAAACAAGTCTACTACATCTCAAAATCTATCAAGTAAGTATATGTCCCCTTCTGAATATACATCAATGTCTTTTTGCAAGGAAAGCAACAAATTGTTAGGTACCAATAACTTTCTTGCATGGAAGAAGAGGATTGATTTACTTCTCAAGGAGAATAAACTCCTAGAACACATCAAAGGGAATGTTACTATTCCTGCTAAGGAATAAACTCAAACCTTAGCCAAGTATAATAAGGATGAGACAAGAGCTCAAAGGATTCTAATAGAATCTTTCAAGGACTCTCTCATTCCTTAAGTCTGCAAATTTGAAACATCAAAAGAAATCTATAATAAACTAGTAGAGCTATTCTCGGTAGCCACAGCTGGAGAAGTGATATCTCTAAGAAATGAAATGTACAAGATGGCGATATCAAAGGAAGGAATAGCTCCCTACTTCATGAAGATCTCTAAGATGAGAGATCAACTTCAAGAGCTAGGGGAAGTCATGTTCGACAAAGAAATGACAACTATAGTACTCAATGCTCTACCTGAGGATTGGGGCAACTTCAAATCAAGCATATATGCCAAGAAGGAAGTTACCACACTAAGTGAAATGTGGTCTCTATGCAAGACACAGGGAACCAAACTCAAAGCCAAGGAAGATGTGGGATCAAAAGAGCAAGCATTTGCTACCATGGCTAAGAGAAAGGGAAAATTTGGCAAATTTGGTCCGTGAAGAACAAACAACAAAGATATGTCCAAAGTCCAATGCTTTGGATGCCAAGAATATGGAGACTACAAAAGGAATTTTCTTAAACTTAAGAAGGAAAACAACAACAAAAGAAAGAGGGAAGAAGCTCACATGACTCAAGAGGTGAAAGAAGAAGAAAAGAAGCAAAAGAAGGATGATCCTCCAAATCTCTACTATGACTAAGTCAAACTCTCTACTTAGGTCTTCTTTCAAAGTTTTGAGTAGCATAGGAGCATGTAGGAATAGAATAAAATTGCATGGCTAGAAACATCTCCAAGAATCTAGAAGCATGATGTACATAGAGTTCAAAATACTCATGTAAAAGAAGCATTTATAATAGAACAAAATGCATGGTTAGAAATATCATCTAGAATACAGAAGCATGGTAGATATAGCTCAAGATGTTCATGTAGAAGAAGCATACCTAGGATAGGACCTCATCCACAATGAAAGAAAATTGATCATGATTGAGAATCTTAGGAGACCTCCACCATCAAAGAGAAAGAAACATTTGCAAGGTAAGCGTCTTCAAGATCCTATATGATCCAGATTTAAACAGGAATGCAACAAATTACAGATATAACCATGAATACAGAGATGTAGCAGAAATAACACTTCCTTTCATTAATATCAAATAACGAAATATACTTACAAACAGAAGAGATGTGGTGGCTACATGCCTCTGAACTCTATTAAAATGAGGCTCAAAGGCCTATTTATTGTTGAGAAACAATGGAAAGCCCTAAACATCCAAAAACCTAACCTTAAGAGATGAAGCACCAAACTATGGGCCCCATTTGGGTAAATTGGTACATCAACTTCCCGGGGTCGTAACTTTGGTATACGATCTCCGTTTGAGGCGCTCAATACCTCGTTAGAAAGATCTATCCGAGGACTACAACTTTCGAGTGGCCATCATCAATCTATGACCCATGTTGGCCCCCATTTACCCAAAAAAATGTCATTTAGGGCATCAAAATAGCGCTGAAAGTTCTGGACCCTAAAAAAACTGCCAAATATAGTAAATTGTGCTACAATTAAGGAAACTAAAAAACTGAAAGAGACATTTGTGGGGGTCCAAGTGGGATAGGCAGGTGGCCACCAACATCCACCTGGATCATTCCTCCCCCTTTAGGAAGCAATGTGTTGAGAATAGCAACAAGAAATGCTAAAAATAGCGTTCAGGATATTCCAATTTTAATTTGTCCTTGAATTAAAATGAGAATTTAGTCTCACTAGTTGTTTGAAAAATAATTAATTAATTCATCCTAGGTTAATTAGTTGGAGAAATTCAAACATGAAGTCTTTGTGAAGTCATGCAACAGTTATCCCTTTGATTGAGGAAGTTATCCCTTAATTAAGGAGATAAGGTTGAGTTGTATTTGAGTTGTAATTAGTTAGCTCAGTTAACTGAGTTAAGTCCAGTTAAATTAGTTCCAAACAGTTTGTGGAACTAGCTATGAGTTCAGTCAGTTAATGCATGCATGCATGCAACTAGTGTTCTCCAGATAACTGAATATTCTTTCATAAATAACTCATGCATGTCAATTCAAAGAAAAACTTAGTTGAGATTAAAGGAAGGGACAGTGTACTATCAGTTGGAGGAATTTTCCTATGAAGGAAACTCATCCATGCAGAAGCAATTCACTCTTTCAGGATTGCACAGTTATTTCAAAAGTCAGAGCAATGTGTGAGGAATTATTACACATAGGTGGCAGCTTAAGGACCCAGGTGAAACTGAGCAAGGAAATAGGAGGCTTGGAGGACTGAAGGAAGGCATATGTGTTGTCTATTCTGTCTATGAGCAGCAGTGAGGATTGTACTGAGAGCTGGATAGCTTGTGATCTAAAGCTTTGTGTAATCTTGAAATATTTCCACTTGTATGATAATACAGATAGTGGGGTTTTTAGCTGAGGCCTTCCCCAGAGTATTCTTCTGTGTTTCATGTGTGATTGAATCTTCATGTTATATGTGTTCTATTTGATCTTGTTCAAAATCGATTAAGCTTCCTCAAGTTTGATTGTAGAAGTAGATTAAGTATTTTGCTTTAGTACATTGCATAATCAGTTTAATCTACAGCGAAATTTCTACACAATGGTCCCCATTGCGTTGAGTGCCTCCATGAGATGGGGAAACTTCTGCTGAACTTGGTCCCTAGTGAGCTGTTTTGCAATCTCTGATGTGTCCAGTAATGGTGGAAATCATGGTCGTGGGCAGTCCACATTGAACATTCGGTGCAAGCCAAGGAATAGGGGAATGTTGTGCTCCAAAGCATTGTTTCCCATAGCCTTGGTAATGGTGTAAGGACCATATCGGAGTGGTTTGAGCTTCCGATGGGCTTTTGTAAGGCGTTCTTTCTGCAGATGCAACCAGACTTTGTCACCCACTTGAAACTTGTGTGGCACCTGATGTTGATCATGTTGCTGCTTGTACTTGGCATTTTCCAGAATGGAGCAGTGATATATCGTCCTGTTGGGTAGAGGTGCTCCGGGAGTCAGATCGAACAAATGCTTGCCCTGACAGTGCAATGGTAACCTTGTGGGTGAAGAGAAGATGTCCCTGTGTTCTTCCACAACCGTATCCACCTGCTTCTGTTGCGTGGAGGAATCCTTCCCGAGGGCCATGGATGGGGCCACAATCTTCCCCTTACTTTGAGAGCGAACTAGAAAGAAAATGAATTTCCTAGTCTAGGAGATGATCTTACTGCATTTCTTAGCAGAGATCAAAGAGGTGGCGGTAGGTGGGGCTACCTCTGGTATCCTGTATAATGAATTACCCAAAAAAAATAATAACGGCGCGAGGCCTTGTCTCATACACAACATGACGCTTCCACAAGTATCGTTGGCCTAATAATACATCACAAACATCAAGAGGTGCAAAATCACACAATACCTCATCTATAAAGGGCTTGATGTTGTAGAGAAGGCAACACTGCTGGCGGACTCGAAGATCTTGTCTTTGGTGAAGCCACCATATGTTGTACGGTTGCGGGTGTGGTACAGTCAGTAGGCCTAGCCACTTCACGATCTCTGTTGAAATGAGGTTCTTTTGGCTACCACTGTTGACAATGAATTGCAGCGGCGAACCCTTCACCCACATTTGTGAGTGGAAAAGACGCTCCCCCTCCTCTAGATCTTCAGGCTCATTCTTC
>APFE031188322.1:162821-192318 GCA_000404065.3 Pinus taeda
TCATAAGAAATAATAAATGTTTAATAACTAGAAAACTTAATTCGTTGGTCAGTCCTATGACCTAATTCTAGTTCCAATAAATTTAACTATATTAAATATGTATCATGAATAAAGGTCAATGACAAATTATGGAAAATTATAATTCTTTTCATTTTCTATTAATAATTATATTTATTTTATTCTTATATGTTTAACCAAGGTTACATCCAGAATGGTTGGTTTATTTTATTAGAATTATTTTATCTATGATTAGGTATGAAATATGTTAATTTATTTCTAATATTCTGTTAAGAAAAAGAAAAGAAATAATAATAATCATAAATTTATCTCTTAGAACCTATTAAAAACATCCAATTCTTAATTTTTTGTTAGTATAAAATAAAATAGAATAAATTAATGAATAAAAATCAAAGAGAAGAAAAGGAATAAAATGAAAACAAACCAGAGGAAGAGGAGGGGAGGGATTAGAGAAAACCACAATACAGAGAGCAACAAAGGGGGCAGGGGCAAAGGGGAAGGTGAGGATGAGGCTAGGAATAAAGGGCAGGTATCCACAATTGCTAATTTTCCATCCATCACCCCTACTAATATTATTCGGCCTTTTTTCGATTTCTAAGGCCTCCCTAAACTTCCGGTGATGAAAAGGCACAATCCTGGCAATAACATTGGCCTCCTCAATACATATGTGATGTTTAGTCTTTTTGGTGTGTTCTGCCAGGGCGGAAGACCGGGTCCTCCCATGTTTTATGTCAGCTGAGTGCTCACGAATCCTCTGGTTAGTAGAGCAACCAGTCTCACCAACATAGGGGGTCCCACAAGAACACGGAATAACATAGACACCTTTCATGTTTTTGGGGTCGACAGGGTATTTTTACCGATCTAAGGGAGCTACAGACTGTGTTAAGGGGTCTAAAGGTTGGGAGGATTTTAAGGAAGCATAATGTTCCCTCAACCTTTAGACCCCTTAACACAGTCCGTAGCTCCCTTAGATCGGTAAAAGACTCTGTTGACCCCAAGGACATGAAAGATGTCTATGTTATTCCGTGTTCTTGTGGGACCCCCATGTTGGTGAGACTGGTCGCTCTACTAACCAGAGGATTCGTGAGCACTCAGCTGACATAAAACATGGAAGGACCCGGTCTTCCGCCCTAGCAGAACACGCGGAAAAGACTAAACATCACATATGTATTGAGGAGGCCAGTGTTATTGCCAGGATTGCGCCTTTTCATCATTGGAAGTTTAGGGAGGCCTTAGAAATTGAAAAAACGCTGAATAATCTCAGTAGGGATGATGGCTAGAAAATTAGTAGCTGTTGGATCCCTACCCTTTATTCCTAGCCTCCAACTTGCCTTCCTCTTTGCCCCTGCTCCCTTTGCTGTTCTTTGTATTGTGGTTTTCTCTGATCCCTCTCCCCCTCTTCCTCTAGTTTGTTTTCCATTTTATTCCTTTTCTTCTCTTTGATTTTTATTCATTAATTTATTCTATTTTATTTTATCCTAATGAAAAACTAAGAATTGGATGTTTTTAATAGGTTCTAAGAGATAAGTTTATGACTATATATTATATATATATATATATATATTTTTAACAGAATATTTAAATAAATTAAAATATTTCATACCTAATCATAGATAAAATAATTCTAATAAAATAAACCAACCATTCTGGATGTAACCTTGGTTAAACATATAAGAATAAAATAAATATAATTATTAATAGAAAATGAAAAGAATTATAATTTTCCATAATTTGTCATTGACCTTTATTCATGATACATATTTAATATAGTTAAATTTATTGGAACTAGAATTAGGTCATAGGACTGACCAACGAATTAAGTTTTCTAGTTATTAAACATTTATTATTTCTTATGATAATAATAATAATAATATAAATCTTTATCTAGTTTTTGAAGATTACGAATAATAAATAAATATAATAAAACTAACTAATTAATTTAATTAACTATTTTTGTGTCCCTTACCTGTTCTCTTTATCATGTCCTGTTATCTAGTCTAATGTAGCCGTTTTTTGGTCAAGTAGCTGTTCCTAGTCAATTATAGCCGTTGGATGATCTGCTCTCTTTATATCTCCTGTAGCGATGATCTGATTCTTCAACTTGTCCTGACGATGAACCACACTTGTTGGTTCGAAACGCGTCGACAAATGAATTATAATGTGATTTTCGACGAAATATCTTCTAAATAAACTGATATGGATCACAGAAGCCTAAACTCATCAGCTTAAATTATTCTCAAATCAATTTTACAATAGACTTGACTAGAACACTAGGACTCACCTAAGGCTTTGACGATAAATTCCACCCTAGCTTTGTGGTGAGGCTGGAGGGAAAAACTCTGCCGATCATCCGTGTTTAGAAACACAGACAAATCAGTGAGACGAAAAACCTTCTAGGATGAAATTCGTCGTCAACATAATAGGTTACCTAGGTTAAATAAATACACACTTACTAGCATCATTTACTTTACAAATTTGCAGAATGGATTTACAATGACATAGGAAAGCGGATGGCTGTTGATTCTGAATCTTGAAAAATTTCCTTTAAGCTTCTGGATCCTTCTTCCTTGGAATGTTGAAAAAATGGGTGCAACAGGACCCCAAGAACCTGTGCTTTGGAATTTGTGTGGTTCCCCTTAAAACATAGAATGTTGCGAGCTATGAAACTACCATGTGGAGAAATTAAATTATATTGTACCACGGTGAAGGTGATGCATACAGATTTTGTGACACATGGTCATGTGGAAAAGACAGGTGCACTCAAAACATGGGCTAGACAATCCCTGCATAGGGCAATCAACCCTACAAAATCAATGGCTCCTATAAACCATGTGTCCCAATAGATCCATCTCAAGGTCTTCAAGCCTATCCAGGATGAAAGGACTTGAGAGTGGAGACTAAAGGGACTGGGCATGGCTGATCACAGAAGGCCTAGAATACCATATACATAATCATTTCATGGCCTATAGGGCTTTGGGACTTGCATTTCATTGGACTTACAATGGAATTGCCATGAAAAATACTAGGGTACCTCCCTAGGAGGTAATAGGTCCAAGGGAAGAAATGTAGAGATGAGCTTGAGGGATCCTACTGGTCGGTGGTTTCTTCATGGCCCAACACGCCCCAAGATACCACAGTTTGCTATACATTTACTTTCCCCTACTACTACTTTCCCAAGTGGTGAATTCCATTGCTTGTTGGAGGAATTGGAACATGTACTCTACTCATAATGTGAAAATAAATCCACTGGCATCAAAGAAAGCAGAGAATTTGGTGTTGATCCATTCTAGTCTTCGACTGCTCTCATGTAAAGATCCCCACTACAGAGAAAGGCCCAGTAAGGAATTGGATGTGAATCCTAGTTTTGAGGAGTCTAATGGAGATGGCATCTTAAACTTGACCATTGATGTTGTTCAAGTTTAGCTGATGATTATGATGACAAAAATGATGGAGATGAGGACCTGACCTCTTTAGATCATGATTCTGATGGCTAGCCTTCTCTTCATTGATGTCTTCAGTATGTTCAAACTTCAATTTGCATGGATGATACTGATTATTTCTCGAGTCTTTATGTATTTCATATATATATATATATATAGCTTACCTGCACCCAAACTACCCTGTTTCTGGAGTTCTGTACCTTGTATTCTATAGGTGACAGGTGATTTGTGTTAAAAAAACATTTTGTGTTGTGTACTTGTTTAGCCATATGAGCCAATGCATCATCTCCAGTGTATTTTCTGTTTGTGCCTTAATCTTTTAGCACTTAATGCAAAATCTCTGAGTTGTTTGATGATGAAAGTTTGAAACCTTTTTAGTAATTAGAGAAAGGAAGTATACACTGAGGTAAAGATCCAACCTTATCTAGTCTCTGCCTTATTTTTCTGTACATGATCACCCTTAAACATAATTGTTTTGTCTCCAATGAGTAGCCTGTTTTTGATATCCTTATCAGAAACAGCCAATGTATCTCCTGTATCTTTTCTGTTCTTACCTTAATCTTCTGGCACTTGGTGAAAATTTTCCCTGAGCTGTGTAATGATGAAAGCTTTTAAGTAAATTGAAAGAGGGTCCAACAGAAGTGTGGTCTAGTGTTAAGCAGCAAACTAATTGGGTTTGTATTAACATGGAGACCCGGGTTTGGAACCCCCCAAGTGGGTGTGGATGAAGGCAGGTGCAAGTCTTGGATAATTTTGATGGCATAGAAACACCCCTGATAGCACAGCAGCTTAGCAAAGAGATTCTGTAAGATGTGTTTCTCAAAAAAAAAAAAGTTGGCAAAAGGGAAGTATAGAAGCCAATGCATCTTCTATGTGACTATGTCTTTGCCATTGTTGCCTTAAATCCTTTAGAACTCGGTGCAAAATTTTCCTGAGCTATGTAGTGATGAAACCTTTTTACTATTTAGCGTAAGGAGAGCATACATCTGAGATAAAGTTCAATCTTTTAATCTCTGCCTCATTTTTGCATACTTGTGGCCAGCCTTAAACATAACTGACTTGTCTCCCCTGATTAGCCAGTTTCGGGTTTCCTTATCAGTTGGAGATGTAAGTTCCCTTGAAAACTGATAGTGATGTGCTAATCGCCTGTTCCAGTTTGTATGTGCATGCTTTGGTTATTGCTCATGCTCCTCTTTCATATCACTACTAGAGCTCAAGATCATGTAAATTTCTCTAATAATTTTCAAACTAAGTTGCACGAAACGCCGAAACGTTTCGGAGTTTCTGAAACGGGTACGTTTAGAAACGTCACCTCTCAAAAATGGAAACGTCGGCCGAAACGTTAGCTGAAATGTCATATATATATATATATATAAGTGAATAACACATTATCTTGCAAGAAAAAAGGGAATAAGACCCATATATGACAATTTAAAAGGGAAAACAAGTCTTTATTAACTCTAATGGATGGTTACATGATGGTTGAGTTTCTGCTGAGTTTCGCCCAAGTTTCGGGTACTTGTACGGCCCGAAACGCCGTGTTCTTTGAAGTTTCGTGCAACATGGTTTTCAAATATATCATAAAATTTTGAAAAACCTTGTTAGTAATTATTGCATGCTATCAGTTGCTTTGGTGAGAACTTTTCCTTTGTACCCAACCTGGGTTTCTTGCCTCATAAAATATACCATATTGCTATCCCAAAATATTTCTCATTTCTTTGTGAAAGAATGCCATTCAGAAATATTTTTCTGAACTAGAGGAACTTTTCAATGATTTCAGTTATACTTGTAGTTGTAATAATATTTTCCGTTGGATATGCATGCAGATAGCAGCAATGACAACGTGTCTATTCAAGTTAAAACCTCTCCAGTAGAGAGATTCAAAAGCATTGCCTGTGGTCTTTGTGCTGTATGGGCAGTAACAGCTACCTACCCTACATTTGCTGCATCAACTCCGGTGGATCTTATTCTCAAACATATTTTTTTGGAACTTGTACAAGAGTCTTTGTGAGCGTATATGTATTTAGCTTAATTTTTACGTGCATTGCATTTTCAGAGATTGCCACCATTGTCAAATGATCCAAATAGGTGTGAAAGGGCTTTTGTGGGAAACACTATTGGTCAGGCAAATGGTGTTTATGATAAGCCCATTGATCTTCGCTCTTGCGACTTCACCAATGACAAGAGTAATCTGAGAGGCAAATCACTTGCAGCTGCTCTTATGTCAGATGCAAAATTTGATGGTGCTGATATGTCAGAGGTCATAATGTCAAAAGCTTATGCTGTGGGGGCTAGCTTCAAAGGTAATTCTCAGCTGTGTCATGTTAAATATTTATATTAACTACACACATTTGCTTAAATTTTGAAGGAACCATAAGTACTGCCTCTGCTTTTCATAAGCTGTATTCTGACAAGGTAAGTACGAAGATCAAAGCCACGGGTTTTCTGCTAGTACAAGATGTTTAAAATGTATCTATTGATTTCCTATGTGGACCTTATTGCAGCACTGAATGCAATTAAGTAACAACCATTATGTTCTCAAAAAAGGGAAAAAAATATTAATATTTTCTATTATATTGATGCAGCTACTACAATTATGTTGACCATCATTATCAAAAATTTATTGTTAAACATTTGCAGGGGTGGACTTCTCGAATGCAGTTATTGATCGAGTAAATTTTGGGAAAGCTAATATGCAAGATGCAGTTTTTAGAAATACAGTGCTGTCAGGGTCTACATTTGTTGATGCTAATTTGGAGGGTGCAAAATTTGAAGACACCATCATTGGCTACATAGACCTTCAGAAGCTTTGTACAAATCAAACTCTTTCAGATGAAGGCAGAGGTATATTGGGATGTAGATGATACAGTACTAATCAAATCATTTATATAACTTTGCTTCTATGAAAATTGTATAAAGGTATTTTCCCTCTTTTCACATGAATATGTATTTTATAAAACATACGACACATTTTCTTAATTTAGTGCAAATGATGATCATTTTATTTCTTGAAGGATTATGGTTGTTAGACAGTAAAAACATCAATGGAGAGAATGCCCGTTTGGTCTCATATAAAATTGCCTATACTTTTAGTCTTTCCCTAAAGTGATTACCTCAAAAATTCTATAAGGAATACGATGGATAAAATTTGAGACTACGAACCAAAGTGATGGGGCTTATAAATCAAATGAAGTAATTGTGCTTATTAATATCTTCAATCACATCAGTTGGGCTATGGGTCAGCAGTAAATCAATGGGTGTTTCCCTCAACTAGACTAGGTTCGATTCTCAGTGTTTAGTGCTTGCACCTTTCTCATCTACCTGGAGACCTCCTACATGACATGACGTAGGAATTTTGTGCTTGCTTCAGCCAAAAGTTGGGTGGTTTCGATTAGAAAAGCAAAAATCCCTTCATTGTTATTTAAGTGGCTTTGGATTGAATTTTTTTTCGGATATGACATAGGCTATTGGAAGTTATTTCTTCGACTTTTTTGTTTATAACTGTAGGTGCTTTAAAAAAAAATAGTAACTGGGTAAATTGTATAGAAAAGGCAGCAAATGCTACAGTGGAGATTACATCATATTAAAGCTACAGTAAAAACGTTGAAGTGAATACACTGTCCATAGTACATACTAAAACTTGTTACAGGCCCAAAACAAAGAGTGGCCTTATCCTTATTTAAAATTATCCAGTGCTTATTTGTGCTATATATTCTGCAGTAAATGCCTAAAATTTTTAAAGTCCTAAAAAACATTTAAATCAGCCTTGAGCATAGTGACTAGCAGCATCCTCCAAACCTTGTACTGGCTGGTTCACCTTCCTGGCTCACGGGTTCCATTTCCTCATTGAGTTGGTGCACAGATTCTTCCTCTTTTAACCCTGCTCTGGACAAAATCGATGAAGCTTTTAGATTGGAGTTCATTGCCTAGTCAACTTTGCAAATATTGAGTTCCGGAGAATATTGCATTCAGCTTCTATGATTGCCAACTATTGCTTTAGTGCCACTTGAGCTCCTTTGATTTCTGCTACTTGTGCTACAATTTGATTCTCAATTTCATGTATTTGGGTGGCAAGACGGAAGAGAGAGGCCTTATTGCAATGGATGTCTTCTTCATGGCTTTGTAGTGCTCTGTGAATCTCTTGCAAATCCCTGGAATCCATCTATTGACTTATGAAGAAATTACTTGGCCTGTCTAGTCTCTATAGAACCATCGAATTCCTCAGCTCTAGAGAGCCATGAAACTCCTTTGTGTCTGAATACTAATCAGAAAACACTTCTTCATGATCCAATTCAGTGAATGGCCAGCCCCAGAATCCACAAATTGAGCTTTCCTGAAGCTTCCACGCAAAACAATGACATAAAATAGATCAGTGCTCTTCGGGGGGGGGGGCAGAGGACCGTTTCCTTGGCAGGTTCCTATCACCCTGACTAAAGCAAAAGAGCAAACAAAGAGCAGAGAAAATAATAGCCTGGTTAAGAAGTTTCGGAAACCCTCAATGTCTATCCAAATTTAAATCCATTATCCCACATCGAGCCTTGGGGGAAAAGAAGAGTGGGAAAAAAGCATGTGACAATAGGGTTGATAGAATGTGAGCGCAGAGGACTAAATAAGATTATATGCCATGTGAAGAGTGACAGTTCCAATGGTACTTGCCACATTACAGTAGACCATCACTATACAGATGCCAAAATAACCAGAATTTTGCCCCTCATTTTGGCTTGATCCTGCCATTGTCCTTCCATCTGCTTCGTTGTTCTGTTCTTGAAGTACATGGTGGTATTGTATATCAAAGATATAACCTTCTTGCTTCAATCTGGGATTGAGGCAAGAAGATTTGTCTCCATGCAAAGTCTTTTTAACCATAGGATTCATAATCACCCTGGGGTCATTGTTCACAAAGGTAAGCTACGGGCTATGGATCTGGAAAAACTAGCTCTGTTACTGGTGCTTCTATAGGTTTTGCTTTCACGTATGGATATGCTATTGTCTATGCCTTAGTGCCCATGCTACTCGGGTTAGAGTGTAAGCCAATGATGCTTTCGGCTACTGGACTCTCACCATCTAGGGGGGACATCAATTCAATGCTGCAGTCATCAGCAGGAAATCCTTTGCAAATTTTGATCAAATGCACACCTATGTCCATGGCAATGAGGAGTCCTTGCCACAATGCACATGCCTATGTTCCATTATTTGAAACAATACCTAGTCGCCAGGAAAGGCATCAATTGTCCCTTTGGGGCCAATGGCAACCCCCCCATGCACTTGCCATTCCATATAACTACAGGTGCTTTCATTGGCCAATGGTAACCCCCCCCCCATGCACTTGCCATCCCATATAACCACAGGTGCTTTCATTTTGGAGGGTTATAACTTGTTCTTGAAGAATGAAACAAAAAATGGGCATGACATTGATTGCATTTCTTTTGAATCTTCAAAACCATTAGAGGCATTATGGGTTTGTTTGGTGACTTGGTCCATCTCAAGAAAGCATGGGTATTGTTTCACTCGGGCCCGACATCTAACAAGAAAGCATCCTAAAGGTAATAAATATCTGATTTCTTTTGGAGGCCTAAAATAAGAAGAATTTTGTGAATAAAAACTATCTTTGAAACCACAAATTTAAGTGGACATTCATTGAAACACGCATTTGGAATAAAAGAAATCATGTTAAGAAAAACATGCATCCTAGATGTGTTAGGGAGACTATATATTGTTTCACCCATTTATAGTTTTTCCTTTCTAATACTAAAAGTAGTTTCTATATTTAGGTACATCACTGTCTGGCATGTAGCTTGAAATGGTCATTGAGATATTAAGTAGCTAGATGAGGGTACAAAATTTGGCATGTGTGTTACCATACTACTGAGATTAGGTATACTTCTTAAATTCTTAAGAGTGCTTTAAGAAGAAAACACAAGCCTTTTTGTATAAAAATTGATTGCTTACAAATTTTAAGTGCCTTATTCCTAATGCTTGTAATATACCCATTTTTGGTTGTATGATGCAGTTAGGATGGACCCCTAGGGTTAGTGACAACCAGGTCATGACTCACAGAGGCGAGATTACATCAATGGTGAGTCTGGAGGGTTTTGGAGTTTTATGGGATCCGACGAGGTTCACTTGCCATATTTCATCATCAGGGCCAATTTTGCACAGTTCGTTTTTGTTCCATTGCATTCCGATGATTCCCGTAAAACAAGGCTATTATTGAGCATATTTTAATTAACTACCCTAAAGGTGCTATTTGGAGCGCATTATTTGGAGAAACACCTAAGTGTAATAGCTCGTTGGCACTGGGATGAAGATATTTACAGGATGCGATGATGAAAAATGATTTTCAGTGGGTGGGAAATCATGGATGTAGATTTACCATTTTCCGGGATTAAAAGTGATTTTAATAAAAATAAAAATTCACTTAGATAAAATAAAGGAAAGAAGCCTCTAGAATAAAAATAAAATAAAGTGCAAAGCGAGAAGCTTCTAGAATGAAATTAAAATAATAAAATAAAGTGCTTCTAGTGTTAGTTTTTTTCTAGCATCAAACAACGGTTCTAGTTTTGATTTATGTCAGAGAGGCTAAGAACATGGGATCTTCAAAACCCAGAGAAGGTTTCGCGACATAAGCTTGCGAAACGCTTTAATTAAATTAATTAACTATTATTTAAATTTTTCTTAAGTCTAACCTAGGAAAATTGGTTAATTAATATGATTTAATTAAGGAAATGTGAGAAAGCTCTAAAAACTCACACAGATTGAGTTTGAGATGATCTTAGTTGTTAATAACAATTTAATCATGGTCGTTGGTGATCCAATGAGAGATTATAAAAGTAGGTCTATGGACACATCAAGTGAAAAGGGAGAGCGAGTTCCTTGGGTAGATTGAGTTGTCCAATTGTAGAGATTCAACAGGAGAGAGTTCGAGCTAGAGATCAGTGATTGAGAGAGTAGCAACAGTGATTTCCAATGGAGTTCCAGTGCCAGAGAGTCAGCGGTAGGAGGTCCGCATTATTTCCTCAGTGAGGCTGCACAAGGGAAATGTAAAAGCTTAAGAGGTAAGTCTGCTTCAGCTGAAGAGGAGGTTGATTCAGTTGCTAGTGGTTGGGAAAATTTCCAGGAGGCCAAGCGAGTCGTCTCCAGAGGCAGAATCAGGTAGAACGACAGATTCCAGGTAGTTCCACAAGTAGTGCGAGTAGAGACTGCACAAACGCTGACACAGAGGCAATTCGAGTGGCCCAGTTTGAGCCAGATTTGGAGCGGGATCAGTGGTCAGGCGAGACAAATTGTCTCACAAATATTTTGGCTAGATTATTTTGCTGGAGGATAGCCATATTGGCATCCAAATTATTTTACTCAAATTTTACCGCTGCTTAATAATAAAAATAAACCCTCATCTGCTGCACCGGTTTTCCCTTCGGGGTTTTTCCAAGGATATTAGTCCAAAAATATTGGTGTCATTTTTATTATGTGTGTGCATCTATTTTCTCAGTTCTAGTTTATTTTTTGCAGCGTAGTTTTATTTTGAAGAATTGCAGTGTGATTTATTCATTATTTGTCGTAACAAATAAAGTGCATAATTAATTAGTTAGAAGAATAAATTTCCAGTTGTTGCAGTTCAAGGAAATTTCACATAGTATTAGAGCATTGAAGATCAAATGAGAGACTCAATAGCGAGAAGGAGAAAATTTTGCAGGTTCAGAGGGAGCTCTGAGCATAATTTCTTAAATCTTCACAGATCACCAGGAAGTGCAAATCTGCAGAGGTAGAGGGCTCAATTTTCTAGTTGCAAGTGTAGGAAAATTCGATCAGCCCCAGGAACAAAGATTTGCAAGTTGTGGATTTTCCGGATAGAGGTTTTTGATGAGCAGATCAGTTAGTTTGTTGAACAAATCTGGGTGCAGTTGGTTTGGAGCAGCAGATGAGCGATGGGTGGAAGATAAAATCACACATAGGAAGAGGAATTTTGAGAATTTCTCAGAGGGTTTCCAGATCCAGTTTTCAGGAGGAAATCTGAAATTTCCAGAGGTAGAAGGTTATAACAGCTTTTCTAGTCAACCAGTGTGACCTTAAAGGGCAGTAGATCGTGTGCCAGATTCCAGAGGACTTTCGAGAGGTTGAGTGAGTTGTCCAGTTGAGGTAGCAGGCAGTGTGAGAGCCGGAGAAAGACTTCCAGAGGTAAATAGGAGTAGATCTGTACATTACTTAAGAAGTGTAAGTAGCAACAATAGGGCCGCGGGAAAGAGAGGGAGTTTCCTGGTTTATTTTCCCAGTTTTTTAGTTTTGCAGAGATGGCTGCAACAAGTCTCAAAGATCAAGATAAACTTGACAGAGCCTTGAACTTTGGTATTTGGAAGGCGAGGATGCTATTCTTGTTGGATGAGCATGGCCTAAAGGAGTTCGTGACAACAGTTGTAGATGTACCGGTAGACCCTATCCAGTTCCATGAGTATAGGAAGGATATGGCCAAAGCAAAGAGGATGGTCTTGGATGGAGTCTGAGTTCATATTGTTTCACATATTGTAGAAAAAGAAATCGCAGGACATGTGGGATGGCGTTTTGAAGTTATACTAGGATCCATCTGAGAATCGGAAAATGGTTCTCAATGAGAAGCTATGGACCACAAAGATGATGAAGGGTGAAGGCGTAACTTCGTATCTCACCAAAATTCAAGATTTCCAAGATGAGCTAGTAGTTGTAGGAGAGAAACCAGAGGATAGTGAACTTGTGTGAATAACACTAAATGGGTTTACCAAAGAGTGGGTCACGTTCATTCAGGGAATCATTGGACGAGGTAGAATGCCTAATTGGGAACGCCTATGGAGTGATTTCACATAGTAGGAGCTATGACTCAATCTTGTCCAGGGTACTACCAACAACAATAGAAAAAAGCCGAAGGTTGAGAAGGAGGAGGAGAATGTAGCCCTTGCCAGTAAGGGAAAGGTGAAAAAAGGTCCCAGTCAGGGACATAACTCAAAGGGAGGAGAGAAGAAGAAATATATGTTGAATATTTAATGCTTCAGGTGTGGTACGTTCAATCACTACAACTCAGTGTCCCAAGATGATCTGAAATTAAAATTGAAGGCTTCATGTAAAATTTGCAAGCTAGTTTATGTCTTATGGACAATGGATCGATATTGCAAAAGCACACAAACTAAGTTAAAAATTGCAGATCTTAACAGTGAAAAATAGACAACAAACATCACAAAATAACAATTTGATGACGGAGTTCACCCCTCCCAGGCTATGTCTCCGAGTCCAGCTTCCAATGTTGGCCCTTTAAATTATATGCTCAAATGTGTAATTACATCAACATACAAGGCTCAAATTGCAAAAATAACACTACCATTGTGTCCAGAACACCCAAAAACCGCTGTGTAGGCTCTTCTTGGCTAAAAAACACTGAAAAATGGCCAAGTTGGGCCTCCTTCGTTTCTCTGTTAATTGTTTTGCAAATTCATCCCTCCGTCAAATCTGGCAACGAAATTTGACTTTGGCAGTATTGCAAGGCGACAATTCCGCAAATCTAGGTGGCGTGTTCGGCCCCGAAACCCGCTAATTTTGGTGCAAATTGTTGAACAATTAATCACGCTAATAGGTTGCGCCCCTATTCTTCTGCCCCCGGTTCGACTGTATGACAAGTAATGTGACCATGGGCCGCGAGCTAGAGGCCATGTGCCCGCCGGCCTCCGCTCTTGGTCATGCGACTTTAATGAGACCGTGCGCTGGGTGCGAGTAGGGTGCCACGCGCCTGCCCCTCTGAAGTTTCTGACGTTGATTGTGTTGGATAATAAAACCACGGGTTGGGTGTGGGCCAAGTGCCCCGTCCCTCCCGTTTGATGCCTGTGGTCACATAACACCATAACTTAACGCTGGGTCGGTCGAGAAAGTGCCCCGACCCCACCGCCCCCCCTTCTAAACCACCAACCGCTAACACTTCAAATAAAAGTTGGTCGAGTAGTTATAATAAGAACCATTGTGGCGCAGTGGTATGACATTCGTTTCATAGTTGAGAGGTTATGGGGTCGATTCCTGTGGAGTGTTAATCGGCTGAGCCCAACAAATTTTGGTCCAATCTAGGGTGCCATGTGGCGCCTTGTGATTGGGCCATGTGTCATCCACTCCTTGGCCCAAGTGTCCAAACTCTTTTCGCCCACCACCATCCAACCATTAGTGTCCACGTGTCAGCTCAGGATTAGTCCATCGGACCACCGTACTGCCTAGTCAGCTTGTTGACATCATCGTACGGATTGCCATGTGGCAGTTGTACACTGTCTAGTCAACCCTGCAAGTTGACTTTTTTGTTGTTTGTCAAAAATTTCAGAATGCGATAACTTTCTCATATGATTTCGGATTGAGGCAATTCAAGCGTCGTTGGAATCAGAATGACGAGATCTATGATTTGGCGCCGGTTTCGAAAGAATTTGAACACTTTGATTTATGTGCATATTTTTCTATCCCTTGGATCATTACTCCCCATTGGAAGCTTTTAGACCACCAAAAGTATATTTTTATTCAGCGAGGGTACAACTCCCTCACTTTCCCGATCCCAATCCACTTTGCTTGAATTGGTACCTCTGAGCCTTGCTCGAAGATACTCCACATTGCCTCTACGTGAAGTCTTTATCCTCTTGTCAAGAATTGAGTCTTCCTGCAAATCATTTAACTATTCAGGAGCAAAATATTCTATAGATGGAATCTAAATATTCTCTTCTTGGTCATCAATCATTGGAGGCCCATACAATCTCAAGTTTTCCACATTCACGACAAAATAAATTTGCATGTAAGATGGCAAATCTAATTGGAAAGCATTGTTACCAATCTTATCCAAGATTTTGAAAGGACCATATCTGATGGCTTGAGCTTTTTACCTTCACCTTGTAGTCTTTCCTTGATGATGTACAACCAAGCTTGATCTCCCACTTGGAATCATGATCAACTCGTTGCTTGCCATGTCTTGCTTTGTACTGGGCTTTGCTTTTCCCTAGCCGTTCTTGTACTCCTTGATGCACTAGCTGAATTTGTTCAATGAAATGCTTGGCTTTGTCCACATCACTATGTCCATCCACTGCAATATCTTTACCAAAGATGAAATCCAAAGGAGACTTTGGTAGATAACCCAAACATGCTTCAAATGGAGATACTTGTGTAGATGAATGCATGAAACGACTGTAAACATGTTGGATGTAATGCAAATGCTCATCCCAAAGTTTAGGATGCTTACCAAAATATTCTCAAAGGAGATGTAATATTGTTCTGTTCACTACTTTTGTCTGGACGTCGGTTTGTGGATGAAATGTGGTGCCCTTCTTCAACTTTGTGTCCATGAGTTCCCATAAACTTGACCAAAACTTCCTGATAAATTGAGAATCTCGATCAGAAATAATAGAAGTGGGTAAACCAAAGTGAACCCATACATTTTGGAAGAGCATCCTTGTGGTCTATTCAGCTGTAACTTGTTTCCTACATGGCATCAACACGCACATTTCGTTGAAACGATCCACAACAACATAGAGATAATCATGACATTTCCTAGACGTTGGTAGTCTCCCAACAAAATCCATATAAATACTTTCCCAAGGATGAGAAGGAATAGGAACTGGAGTGTGCAAATCCAATTTTCTATTGCTTGGCTTGCTAGTAGCACACATGGAACATCCTCTCAAATATTTTGAAACAGAGTCATTCATGTGAGGCCAATAACAATGCCTTTGAATTTGAGCTATTGTTTTGCCTACACCAAAGTGGCCAACAATAAGAGAAGCGTGGGATTCCCTTATGACATGGACCCTTTCACCTTGTGGAACATGCAACTTGCCAAGACTATACAACTTTTTATGAACATGATAATACAACTCTTCAACATGATTGTCTTTTCAAAGTTGCATAAACACCTTTAAAATCTTCATCAGCGTACTATTCAATATAACTTTCATGCATGATTGAGTTATGTTTACGAATAACAGATGCATTAACAATAGGTCTTGATAATTTATATGCAACTTTGTTGTATATACTTTTCTTATACCTGATTACCAAATGAAATTGTTGTAGGAATCCCATCCACATGAAATGTCTAGCTTGTTGTTCGCTTCGTTTACGATTGTAAATATTGCAAAGGTTGATGGTCAGTATGAATAATCGTTTCTTTACCCATCAGATAATGCTTTCATTTCTTCACGCTTTGTACTTGTAAAGTCCCACCTTACCAATCATCAGTGTTATACTAAGGCTGACTCGAAATGCGATATTATTTTATTTTAAGTTTAAGTTTTTAGGACTTAAAAGTTAATGCAAGGTCATATATATATATTATTGGTATTCTTTACACTATACACTAATTTCTACTAACTAACTAACCCATGGTAATATTAAACTTTTCATTAAAGCCACAGGGTCATGGTTCGTTAAGATCCAAAACTTACAACCATAAGTCTTAAAAACACATTTAAATGATAGAGTCTTTAGTGGGGTAAATAATATCAATATTTACAAACCACAATTTCTGATAAGCTAATTGTTCATTCTATTGCAATTAAAAGTGTAAGAGTGACTAATTTGATTTTGTTCTAATAATATACCTATGAATTCTTTGGTAAAACAAAGGAAAGAAAAACAAGATAATTCAACTTCTAAATGAGTGGTTTCCAATGATTATGAATTCATATGTGAGCTAACAATTACAACAATTCACCTACTCAATTTGCTTTCCATGGATTTTTAATTCAATGGAATCATCATGCTTATTCTTTGAGATATTTCCAGAAACATCTTGGTTGCAAATCTTAAATTCTCTTAGCCATATTTATAAACAATTCATAGATGTAATTAGCTACAACCATTGAAGCATTATGTTGAATAGTTTGCAATCATGAAATGTACAACCATTGAGGCATTTTGTCAAACAATTACAATCATAACCCTTAAGGCGATTTCACCACAATTAACTATCATGAATCTAAGATTACATAACTTCTTTTTCATTGTCAGTAATGCCAATAAGTGAACCTAATACATAAGTAGAACTGTCATCCATCTTCATTGCTGCATATACAAAAATTTAGGCACATAAATGGCTATAAATATTTAAGATTTTTTACAAATAGTTCGCAACGATGTAGCTACAACCATTTGAGAATTTTGAACAACGATTAGCAGTCACAAAACAAGCTGCTAACTATTAAACTATCAAACAAGTAGTCACAATTTATTTAAACTCTCAATGTATTAACCATTGAGACTTTAAAATAAGAATTCTAAATTTATATAACAGGTTGGTTTCATAAATAGAGATTACTAGGTAAATCACAGCTAAAAAAACAGCAAAACAACCACCAAGCAACAACAACAAATATGTAAAATATAGTAGATTAAAGAACTAGATTCTGAAACTCTGTTTTTTGAAATCAGGGTGACATGGCCATAAGGTATAGATACCCCCTGAAATTAAAATGAATCGAAACAGAAATGCCCAGAAACACGATTACTTAAAACCACAACTAAAAACAAATTCTTACTATCTCATTTATCACTTTTATCAAACATATAATGTGCAAATTTATCTACAGCTGTAAAAAGAGAAGGAAAAACAAATTTATGCTATTAATATGTTTTCGTAAAACTCATGGTAGCCTGAATGCTTTAGCCATTAAGACATGATGTAATTCAACTTGCATCGAAACCATACAATTTTTGTTTTTACATAAAATAAACTACAATTATTGCAAAATTCCTTCAACATTTAGTGTGCAACATTTGATATACATTTAAGTTTCAGCCAAATAAGCAAAAACCATGTAATGAACTACAAAAAGAAACACAATATAATATTCTCAACATACCTGGTAGTGAATTTATACAATTAAAAAAAAGGGGAGTGTGCTCCAGCTCCAATGAAAGTATGCTTCAACTCCAATATCTTTACCAACTCATTGTGAACCGCCTGGTTTTCCTTCCAACCACATCCAGGAAGAATTTCTCCCATTGGATCCCTCGAGTTGCAAAAGCTCACAAGCAGTGCCAAAAGACAACAGTAGAGAGATTTGCAAGGCAAACTAATGAAGCAAATTTTCGTTTCCTTTCAATACCACTCATGGCCAACCTCAATAACTAGAGATCTTAGGATTTTAGTAAAAATTTCAAATTTATTTTGGAAGCAATTGGCCACTCTCCATATCTCTCTCTCTCACTATTTTTCTCAAGTCTCTTCCACTCTTGGCATCATAATCCACACACCCAAGTGAGAATACATGAGACTCATATATAGGAGGAGCAACCAATTCTTTTTATAAAGGAGGAGTAATGTGCATGCATTGTATTCCATTTAGAGGAGTGTAACTTATGCCATTAAGGAGAGGTATGCATGCCTTAGTTAATGAGAGTGTAACATATGCATTAAAGAGAGCGTAAGAGGAATATTTTATGACAATTTTTTAATGAGTGAAAATGAATATGCCATTATTTGATTAGTGCATAAAATAGAGTGTAATTTATTATTTAAAAGAGAGAGAGAGATTTACACAGAGCCATGAGAGTCATGAAGGAGATGTGTGAATTGATTGAGGAGATGAAGTTGACTTGTAATTCTTTTTTAATAATAATATCATAGCCTCATAAAAGATAATAATAATATTAGTAATATTAAGGATTCAATCAATATTGAACTATTATGATTGATTAATGATAAGTGAAGTTGTTATTTTCAACTCCGCTTGATTACCAATTTATGCAAGGTGATTTACTATTTTTGGAAAGTCGTGCTTGAGATGTTAGACATGACTTTCTATTTTTAGAAAGTCATTCCAGAATTGTGAGAATGACATTTTATTTAAGGAAATCCATCCATGAGTGGTATTTTTCTTATGGAGAATAGGGATTCCACACCCCTATTTCATGCATCTCCGTGCCTTAGTAGATTGAGGACTCTGTGCCCTAATCTACTCCAAAGATCCAAGATTCCACAACTTGATATTTTTAAATATTTAGGACTCTGCGCCCTAAATATACAAGACTCCACGTCTTTACCTTTCTTGGATTTAGGACTGCACGCCCTAATTTCCATGCCATCTCATCTACTGTGCTTTGGAACTCTGAGCTTCTCCTTATGGTACTGATTGTGAGCCTTTACCCATCTGATCGTTCGCTGGTAAGGCTTTGTTCAAAGACCTAGAATGGTGCATGGATTTTACAATCATTTTGGTTTTGAAGAAATGACTTCCACAATCATTCATAATTGAACATCCTTGTTGGAAAATGACCATGTACCCTACCACATCCTGCTTAGTACAATATTAGACATTTATAATCACACAAATCATGTATCATCCATTAATCACAATTAACCATCTATTACACATAAGCATGAGCATCCATGGGTCTATGTGTCTGAACCAAAAACATATGTATAACAAAATACTTAACCAAAACCATCTAATACATATAATCAATGATACCACATATAATAGGAAATATAACTATATAAAACGCTATTCCCCAATCTAGTGATCAATCTTCCATACATAAACATAAAAGGAAATATAACTATGTATATAAAACATTATTCCTCAATCAAGTGATCAACCTGTCATATATATAACTCGTCAAAAATCACCCTTAATAGGAGTGACAAAACTATACTAGGAAAACAAATAGGACACTACATACTCCCTCTCTTGGAGTAAACTTGGCCCGAAGTTTAACTAAACAAAAAAGGAAACTTAAGACACATAGAAGGTGCATCTTTCCAAGTGGTGGAACTAGGACTGTATGGGTCCCATTAGACCTTTACTTGGTCCACCATGCGACGTTTGAGTTGTCGAGTGCGATGGTCTAAAATGCAAACTGGCTCTGCGTTTAGAGTCCCTTCATTCGTTACCTGTAATTGATGCCAATCTAAAATGTGAGAAGGATCATGAACATACTTACGTAGTACCGAAATATGAAATACATCATGCATACGATGAAAAACTGGTGGTAAAGCAAGACGATATGCCACAAGTCTAACCCTCTCAATGATCTCAAAAGGCCCAACAAATCGAGGAGAGAGCTTAGATCCTTTCCCAAACCTAATAGAGATTTTCTGGGGTTTATTTGAAGAAAAACAAATTCCACTTCTTTAAAACTACGATCCACTCTATACATATCAGCATAACTCTTTTGTTTATCTTGTGTCTGCTTTAATCTTTGCCTTATATGACACACTTGTTCTTCCATTTCCCGAAGCATTTTAGGACCTACTGAGATTCTGTCCTCTAATCTAACTTAAAGGTGTTTTGCATGGTCTTCCATACAATAACTCATAAGGTGCCATACCAATGGAGTGGTGATAATTGTTATTGTAAGAAAACTCCACTAGAGGAAGGTAATCTTCCTACTTAGATTGTTAGTCCATTACATACATTCTAAGCATGTCCCCTGACACTTGATTTACTCTTTTAGTTTGGCCATCAGTCTCCAAATGATAAGTTGTATTGAAATTTAATGGTGTTTGAAGGGCTCCCTGGAAACTAGTCCAAAAATATTCCTGTAAATATAGAGGCCCTATCTGATATGATTTTCTTAGGAAAACCATGAAGTCTAACCATCGCCTTAATAAATACTTGTGCTATTTCAGATGCTTTGTAAGTATCTCTAATAGGTATAAAATGGGCACTCTTAGTAATTTTGTCTACCACCACCAAAATGGAGTTATGCCTTTTGGTTGTTTCAGGTAATTCAACAATAAAGTCCATAGATGTTTCTTCCCATTTGGACTCAGGAATGTTATGCGGCTGCAACAATCCTGATGGATGACCATATTCTACTTTAACTAGCTGACATTCCAAACATTTTGCCACAAAATTTGCTACATCCTTCTTCATGCCCGCCCAAAAGAAATTTTTCTTTAAATCAACATACATCTTTTGGACTCCCAGGTGAGCCATATATGTTGCACGGTGAGCTTCTTTCAAAATGAACTCACAAAGCCCATCTTGATCTAGGACTACAATCTTTTGCATGAATCTCACCATACTGTCGCCATCATAAGAATACCCTTTTACCCTGCTTTTCTTAACCCCCTCCCCAGAAAGAGAAACTTTAACTTCCTTGCACCATTCATCTACATCTTGTGCCCTCAAGATGTGCTCTCATAAATCAATCTTCAATGGAATAACTGAAAAGATTTGTGGTCTTCGACTGAGTACATCAGCTACTTTGTTCAATGTACCCCTGATGTAAGTTATGTCAAAATCATATTCACTCAGGAGTTATGACCACCTTCTTTTCCTAGCATTTAGATCACTTTGAGTAAATATATGTTGCAAACCTCTGTGATCTATTTTCAATTCAAATTTCTTGCCCACTAGATAATGTCCCCAAAGTCGTAAGGCATGAACTATAGCTGCTAGTTCTAGATCATGGGTTGCATAGTTTTCCTCATGTGGCCTTAACTTCCTAAAAGCATATGCAATCACCCTACCATCTTGTGATAATACCGCACCCAATCCATCTTTTGACACATTGATACATACTATAAACGGTCTATCCATATCTGGAACCTTAGGTATCAGAGCTGTAGCCAAACATTGTTTGAGCTTGGAAAAGGCTTTCTCACACTCATTTGTCCAATTAAATTGCACTCCCTTCCTAAGCAATGAAGTGATTGGGCTGGATATTTTTGAAAACCCCTCCATGAATCTCCGACAGTATCTTGCCATACCCATGAAGCTACACACTTCATGCACATTAGAGGGTGTTGGCCATTTTGAAATTGCATCAATCTTTGTTGGGTCAACAACAATGCCTTCACTGGAGATAATGTGTCCAAGATAATGGATTTTTGATTGGAAAAAAGAACATTTGGACATTTTTGCATAAAGTTTATTTTCTCTTAAGCATTGTAACATCAATCTCTAGTGTTTCTCATGCTCTTCTGGGGACTTTGAATAGATTAGGATGTCATCGAGGAACACTTGTATAAATTTGTCCAAGTAATTCTGAAATACACCATTCATTAGACTCATAAACACTCCTGGGGCATTAGATAACCCAAAAGGAACAACCACAAACTCACAATGACCAAAACGAGTTCAAAAAGCAGTTTTGGAAATATCCACTTCTTTAACTCTGAGCTGGTGATATCCAGATCGAAGATCGATCTTAGAGAATACGATGGCTCCCTTCATTTGATCAAATAGATCATCAATATGAGGCGAAGGATATTGATTTCGAATGGTTACTCTATTCAATTGCTCGTAGTCAACATAGAGCCAAAGGGATCCATCCTTCTTCTTCACAAATATCACTGGAGCTCCCCAAGGTGAAACACTAGGTCTAATCATACCCTTGTCCAATAACTCTTGAAGTTGAACTTGCATCTCACGAAGTTCAACAATAGACATTTGGTATGGAGCTTTGGATATAGGTTTGGTAACAGGGTTTAGCTCTATGGAGAAGTCAATCTCTCACTTTGGAGGTAAACCAGGCAACTCCTCTGGAAAGACATTAGAGAATTTTGAAAGGAAAGGATATTGTTCAAAGGATGAAAGCTCTCTCTCATTTAAAGTCATTACAACATACATTTGACATCTTTTCCTAATACTTCTCTTCATATGCAAGAATGAGATAAGTCTTAAAGAAACATGTCTCCTTTCCCCATGGATAACCATAGATTGGACCTCATCACTCAAAAAATGAAGGGTTTTGCTTCGACAACTAAGCACAACCCAGTGGACTTCAAGCTAGTCCATCCCAATTATCACATCATAATGACCAAGTGGTGTCACATAAATATTCACATTTGTGACACACTCCCAAGTTTAAAGGGCACTCTTGCACTAAGCATTCAACCTTTTGAGATTTCCTTAAGGCCATCTCAACTTGATCAAAATCATTTTGCACTATTGCCACCAATTTACATTTCAATAAAGCATTAGAAGAAATAAAACTTTTAGTTGCACCAAGATCAATCAAAATAGTAACAACCATACCATCTAGCTTACCAGATGCTTCAAGCATTGTAGATTGATGCTCGACTTGACGATTTTGCACAACTGCATGAATCCTATGGGCTCTACCCATATCTCTAACAGTGGCTTGTTCTTGCTCTGATTGTGCTTTAGTCTTCTTTTTAGGGCAATCTTGCTCATAATGAGGTCCTCCACAAGTACAACATCCATTAGTGGGAGTAATTTTCATAAATTTGACCCTTTTATTAGGTGATTCTTGAGTTCGAGCATTACTTTGTTGAAGATGTTGCCTTGGGTTATTTATTTGGTTCTTAAAAGTACGATTCTTTTGAAATCCCTGATGATGTGAACCACCTAACTTATGTCTTACATATTGGCCTCCCCTTCGAGGAGGTTTCCCATGGAATGACAGATTTGGGGTTTTATCCCCACCTTTGTTCCCCAATAATTCTTCCTCAGCTATAATTGCTTGTTTCACTACCTCATGCAATGTAGTAGGCCTCAAAATGCGCACCTTTTCCTTTATAATAGGATCCAATCCATACAAAATCTTGTTTACCTTGAGGGCTTCAGTATTTAGATGGGTAGCATATATAAGAAACTCCATGAATCGTGCTTCATATTCGAGGATTGTCTTAGTTCCTTGCTTAATGATCTGAAATTGATTGCTAGTTAATGTTGTGCTAGTATCATTTCCAGATATAAAATTTTCTTTGCATTGGTTTGCTTATCCATAAAGAGTTTATCCATGAGCATGTGATTGTCAATTCATTTAACTTGACGAAATTTAGTGTTTTGCATGAACTTAAAAGCATGAATTTAAATAGCTGAACGACAACATATAAAAACATAGCAAGCACAAATAACAGAGCTCAATACACAAATTTTTGTTGAAGGAGTTCACCCCTCCTAGGCTACATCTCCTTTGTCCAACTTCATAGTGTGGGCCTTTGTATTAGCTTTAATAGTGATCAAATTGTTGTTACATGCATCCAATGTTTTTGGAACTTGTTCCAATGAGTTTAAAACATTCAAATCTATCATAAATGACTATTTTTTTACTCAATTTGGTTACTAGCTGCTCTGGGAATGACCTCCAACACCTGGTCGTCCTTGGCTCCAAAAATATTCAAGTGACCAAAAACACCTGTAGATGACCTATTATGCCTCTGAAAACTACTCCAATGAGTTCAAAACATTCAAATATATTAGAAATGACTATCTTTGTACTCAATTTGGTTACCAGTTGCTCTGGTAATGGCCTCCAACACCTGGTGGCCCTAGGGTTCAAAAATATTCAAGTGACCAAAAACACTTGTAGATGACCTCTTCTGCCTCTAAAACCTTCTCCAATCCATTCCCAGAATTCCAATTAGCCAAAAATGATTATTCATTTTCGAAATTTGGCTGAGAATTGAGTAAGTTATGGCTCAAACAGTTTTTCCTAGAAAACCTTCGCTAAATCTAGAGAGATTCCAGTTAAGTCCGCCAAGTTTGGTGGCAGTTTCGGATTTAGTGGCTCCGCCATAAATCCTGCCAACTTAATTACAGATTAATTAAATGCTAAACTGATTAGTGGCACACTAATCCCGCTTAATAGTTGGCCCCTAGCTCCTGGTTTGGGCACTTGGTCACATGGGGTGGGGGCTAGCCCTGCGGGGCTTGTTTTTCACCAAACTTTCAGAAGCTCTAACTTTTGCATACGATGTCAGTTTTTCGACCGTTAATGACATTGGAATCCTAGAGACGAACTCTATCCATTCATTCAGGTCTAAAGCAATTTTGAGTACTTTCACTTTTTAGCTAAAACATTGATCCCTGATCATTCCTCCCCACTAGAAGCCTTTTGGACCCCTAAATCTCTCTTGATCACTATTTATGTTGATGAGGGGTTAGTTCCCTCATCCTTCCAGTCTTTATCTATTGAAATTTTCCTAATTTCATCATTTGGAGCTTTTCATAAAAAGTCAAAATTTTCCTTGATTCTGACGACCATTTATTGTTGTCTTTGACACCGTCATGCTGCAATATTTCTAAATTTGCATAACAACAATTTAATTTTGTAGAAAACATCTTGTTCCTACCTTGGTCAACAATTAAAGGATACTTGGAATCTTTCTCACCTTGCACTTTGTCTCTATGGATATTTTTAGCTGCTTGCCTTGTACTTGAGTTGACTCTTGCCCAAGTTTCTTTGCCATTGTAATGTGCCTTTTGGAAACCAACAATGAACATTTGTGAAACCCATACCTTCTTTTCCAAGTTGCTTTGTCCTCTTCTCTTTGACCTTTACAACTTCTTGCACGGACACCTTGTTTTCAACACCGCTCAACACCAATGTTGGCTGCTGCAAATGTTTTTCACCTTCTTTCAAAGGCAATCTGTTATATGATTTGAGATTACTTTGACAGTGAACAACTCTTTCCTTTTGTCTTCATTTGGAGTGTTGTTGTGACTATTTGAGGAACTAGTTCTTTCAACATGTTGACCTTTCAAACCCATAGCTGTAATTTTTGTCTCCCCTCCTGAATCTGACCCTAAGTCTTTTTCAGCGATAGCAACAGTTTTTCCCCTCTCTTTGGCTTTCAATCTATCTGGTTTTAATTCTCGATGAAGTTGCCAACAATGGTCTTCATCATGGCCAGTCTTTGAACAATTTTTGCATGTTAGTTTTTCCTTCTCTTTTTTGATACTTGCATTCTTCTTTCCCTTCCATTTTCCTCCCTTCTCTTTTCCCTTACCCTCACTTTCACCTTTCTCCTCTATGTTTTGTTTTCCCCTTGCCTCAAGATGCGTGGCTTGCACACATACTTCATCTAAGTTGCTTGGGTTAAACATAATGATAGTATGTTGCAAATAGGAATATAAACCTCCAATATATTTCAAGAGTGTGTCTTGTGAATTAAAGTTTACTCCCAACAATAAAGCCTTTTTCCTAAACTCCTGTGTATACTCTTGGACTGTTTGGCCTTTAAGTTGCCCAAAGTTCTGCCAACTCATAATGGCTTTTTGCATATAAGCTAAAGGATAAAACTGTCTTTTAATTGCAGAAACAAATTCAACCCAAGAAATGGATATCTTACCATGGATTCACATTTCCTCTTGAGTCCTTGCTTCCCACCAAACTAGTGCAGCTCCTTCTAGCCTTAGTGAAGCCAACTTGATATTTATGTCGTCTTCTTGAAGGTTATGAATTCTGCAGTATACCTCCAACTGTCGAATCCAATTATCCAACTTTTCTGCATTCACTTCTCCATTGTACACGGGAAGTTCGAATTTTATGTCCAATTTCAGTGATAGAGTTTTTCCTTTTGGGGTTTTGTAATGAGTATGGGCTGTGGTGGTAGTGGAAGATGATGCTGTGTGAGGTGGTGAAGATAATGAGGATGAGGATGGCGGAGATGGAGGTGGATTTCCTCCATTCCCTTTGGAATCCTTCTTTTCATCTTTTTTGTCCTCTGAGCTTCCTTCTCAATGTGGAGGTTTAGAACTCTGTCCAACCATTCTAGTGTTCCTCTCTTCATAGAGGACTTTAACCATCTCAGTCAAAGTGTAGAATGCTTTCTTGAATTCTTCCTCTTCTAAAGAGGGACCTTCATGCTCACTTTCTCTAGACACAATGGCTATGGATTCAGGCTAAAAAATTTGTACTGATTGTACCTCTTCAATCACTTCAGCCTCTTGTGCAATCTGTGCCTCTTCTATCTCAACTGATGGAGATGGAACATGAGGTGATATAGGTGCTGCCTTGAGTGGTCCTTTGGGTGAGGATGATGCTTTCTCAACCTTCTTCCTTCTTTTCCTAATCTCAGGACTAGCTATCAATAACTTCCCTTCTCCTCTTTGCAACTTCAACCTTGTAATTATAACGACAATTGCAACTATTAATCCCTTCAAGCATATCAAGCAAGCAATCTTGTGCTATGATACCAACTTGATCTGAAATTGATTGCTAGTTAATGCTGTGCTAGTATCATTTCCAAATATAAAAGTTTTCTTTTCATTGGTTTGCTTATCCATAAAGAGTTTATCCATGAGCATGTGATTGTCAATTCATCTAACTTGGTGAAATTTAGTGTTTTGCATGAACTTAAAAGCATGAATTTAAATGGCTGAACAACAACATATAAAAACACAACAAGCACAAATAACAGATCTCAATACACAAATTTTTGTTGAAAGAGTTCATCCCTCTTGGGCTACATCTCCTTGGTCTAGCTTCATAGTGTGGGCCTTTGTATTAGCTTCAATAGTGCTCAAATTGTTGTTACATACATCCAATGAACTTGGAACTTATTCCAATGAGTTTAAAACATTCAAATATATCAGAAATGACTATTTGTTTACTCAATTTGGTTACCGGCTGCTCTGGGAATGACCTCCAACACCTGATGGCCCTGGGCTTAAAGAATCTTCAAGTGACCAAAAACGCCTATAGATGACCTCTTCTGCCTCTGAAACCTACTTCAACGAGTTCAAAACATTCAAATATATCAGAAATGACTATTTTTTTACTCAATTTGGTTACCAACTACTTTGGTAATGGCCTCCAACCCCTGGTGGCCCTAGGCTTCAAAAATATTCAAGTGACCAAAAACACCTGTAGATGACCTCTTCTGCCTCTGCAACCTACTCCAATTAATTCCTAGCATGCCAATTAGCCAAAAATTACTATTCATTTTCGAAATTTGGCCGAGAATTGAGTAAGTTATGGCTCAAATAGTTTTTCCTAGAAAACCTCCGCTAAATCTGGAGAGGCTCCAGTTAATTTTGCCAAGTTTGGTGGCGGTTCCGAATTTAGTGGCTTCGCCATAAATCCCGCCAACTTAATTACATATTAATTAAATTCTAAACTGATCAGTGGCGCACTAATCTTGCTTAATAGTTGGCCCCTAGCTCCTGGTTCGGGCACTTGGTCACATGGGGTGGGGGCTGGCCACACGGGGCTTGTTTTCACCAAACTTTCAGAAGCTCTAACTTTTGCATACAATGTCAGTTTTTCGAACTGTTCATGGTGTTGGAATCCTAGAGACAAACTCTATCCATTCATTCATCTCTAAGAAATTCTGAGCACTTTACTGATCCCTGATCACTTAAGATCATGGAACTCATTCAATTTCCTCTCCAAGTATTCAACAGAAAGGTACTTTGCTCAAAATTCCTCTTCAAATTGTTCCCATGTCAAGGTAGACATGGAGTATCCCAATTAGGATTCTAAGTTGCTCCACCATAATAGTGCACTCTCCTTAAGTTGGTATATAACCAATTTTGCCTTTTGGTTGCTAGAATAGTTCCGCAACTCAAAACATAGGCACATGTTTTCCAACCATGCTTCTGCTACCTCCCCTTTTGTGGTACCCTTAAAGACTTCAGTCATCTTTTGGAAAGATAACACCATATCCCTTACTTCCCTAATGGATATTTTCTCAGATTCTTTAGCTTGGGGAGGTGGAGATGAGACTTCGTTCCTCCTCCTTGATGTTCTCTCCATGATTACTTAACTTGACCAAGGAAAAATTCAGGTAAGTAAATATATATTATCAGGAAATCCCTAGGTCATATATTTTTAACTTGGCTCTGATACCATATGTAAAGTCCCACCTTACCAACCATCAGTATTATACTAAGGCCGACTCAAAATGCGATATTATTTTATTTTAAGTTTAAGTTTTTAAGACATAAACATTAATGCAAGGTCATATATATATATATTATTGGTATTATTTACACTAGCACTAATTTCTACTAACTAACTAACCCATGGTAATATTAAACTTCTCATTAAAGCTACAGGGTCATGGTTCGTCAAGATTCAAAACTTACAACCATAGGTCTTAAAATCACATTTAAATGATAGAGTCTTTAGTGGGATAAAAATATCAATTTTTACTACCCACAATTTCCGATAAGCTAATTGTTCATTCTATTGCAATTAAAAGTGTTTAAGAGTGACTAATTTGATTTTGTTATAATAATATGCCTATGAATTCTTTGGTCAAACAAAGGAAAGAAAAACAAGATAATTCAACTTCTAAATGAGTGGTTTCCAATGATTATGAATTCATATGTGAGCTAAAAATCACAACAATTCACCTACAAAATTTTCCTTCCATGGATTTTTAATTCAATGGAATCATCATGCTTATTCTTTGAGATATTTCCAGAAACACCTTGGTTGCAAATCCTAAATTCACTTAGTTATATTTATAGACAATTCATAGATGTAATTAGCTACAAACTTTGAAGCATTATGTCAAACAGTTTGCAATCATGAAATGTATAGCCATTGAGGCATTTTGTCAAACACTTACAACCATAACCCTTAAAGCGATTTCACCACAATTAACTAACATGAATCTAAGATTACATAACTTCTTGTTCATTGTCAGTAATGCGAATAAGTGAACCTAATACATAAGTAGCATTGTCATCCATCTTCATCACTGCATATACAAAAAATTATGCACATAAATTACTATAAATATTTAAGCATTTTTACAAATAACTCGCAACGATGTAGCTACAAGCATTGGAGAATTTTGAACAATGGTTAGCAGTCACAAAACAAGATGCTAACTATTAAACTATCAAACAAGCAGTCACAAGTGATTTAAACTATCAATGTATTAACCATTGAGACTTTAAAATAAGAATTCCAAATTTATATAACATGCTGGTTTCATAAATAGAGATTACCAGCTAAATCATAGCTAAAAAAAAAAAACCAGCAAAACAACCACCAGGCAGCAACAACAAATTTGTAAAATATAGCAGATTAAAGGACCAAATTCTAAAACTCTAGTTTTTGAAATCAAAGTTGTGGTGACATGGCCATATGATACAGATACCCCCTGAAGTTAAAATGAATCAAAACATAAACGCCCAAAAACGCAATTATTTAAAACCACAACCAAAAACAAATTCCTACTATCTCATTTATCACTTTTGTGAAACATATAAGGTGCAAACTTATCTACAACTGTAAAAAGAGAAGGAAAAACAAAATTTATGCTATTAATATGTTTTCATAAAACTCATGGCAGCTTGAATGCTTCAGCCATTAAGACATGATGTAAATCAACTTGTAATAAAACT
>APFE031188322.1:197407-257338 GCA_000404065.3 Pinus taeda
TTGATATATATTAACTCTAGATATATATGGGAGGGAAGAACAAAGACATAGAGTGATAGAGGTGGATAGATGGGAGAAGTGACAAGGGAGAGATGGAGACACAAAGATGGAGGGGGGGAGACAGAAGGAAAGAGGGAGGGCGATAGTGGGAGGATTGGAGGCCTGAGAGAGAGAGATAGAGAGACGGGGGAAGAAAGCGGGAGGTAGGAGAGAAAGGGAGAGAGAGGAAGGATGAGAGAGAGTACTTGAGAGAGAGAGGAGGAGAGAGGGAGGGATAAAGATATGGAGTTGGAGGGGGAGAGAGGGAGGGATAAAGAGATGGAGTTGGAGGGAGAGAGAGGGAGGGAAGAAGAAAGACATAAAGAGTGAGAAGTGGATAGAGAGAGGGAGTGACATGGGAGAGATGAAGAGAGAGAGAGTATGTTTAGGGGTGAGATAAAGAGACAACGAAGGAGAGATAAAGAGAAGGGGGGCGAGAAGGAGAGGGAAGGAGAGAGGGATGGATATAGTAACATACTTGGAGAAAGAGAGAGAGAGAGAGAGTGATGGGGGAAGAGAGAGGATTGGAGAGAGAGAGAGAGAGAGAGAGAGAGAGAGAGAGATGGGGGAAGATAGAGGATTGGAGGGAAAATAGAGAGAGAAAGAATGATGGGGAAAGAGAGAGGGAGGTAGAAGAGAAAGGGGGAGAGAAGAAGTATGAGAGAGTGGACTTGAGAGAGAGGAGGAGAGAGGGAGGGTTAGTGAGATGGAGTTGGAGAGAGGGAGGGCGTGGAAGAAGAAATACATAGAGAGTGAAGTGGAAAGAGAGAGGGAGTGACAAGGGAGAGATGGAGAGAGAGTGTGTATGTTTGGGGGTGAGATAAAGAGACAAAGAAGGAGAGGAGGAGAGAATGTGGGGAGAAGGAGAGAGGAGAGAGGGAGGGATATAGTAACATAGTTGGAAGGTGAATAGAGAGAGAGGGAGATATGAAGGAAGAGAGAGAGAATGTGAGAGAGTGGAGAGAGGGAGGGAAAGAGAGTTGGAGTTGGAGGGGGAGAGAGAGGGAGGTAAGAAGAAAGAAATAGAAAGAGAAAGGTGGAGAGAGAGAGGGAGGTAGGACAATAAGAGGGAAGAGAGATAGCAGTGGGGGAGAGGGTGAGAAGGGAAAGAGAGAGAGAAAGAGAGAAGGGAGAGGAGGAGGGAGGGATATATTGGAGAAAGAGAGTGTATGTTTTAGGGGTGATATAGAGATAGAGATGGAAATTGAAGAGAGGGAAGAAGAGATATATGGAGAGAGGGAGGGAGGGACATAGAGATTGATAGATATGGAGTGAGAGAGCGTGTGTGTTTGGGGGGGTGAGATAGAGAGACAAAGGAGAGATGGAGGGAGATATAGATATAGATGGAGGGGGGAGAGAGGGAAGAAAATTTATTGAACTAGATGGATTGGTTTCAGTGTAGATGGTGATTTCTAATCCTATTTGATTGCTTACACTAGATGTATTGATTTTAGTGTAGATGTTGATTTCTAATTATATTTGATTTCTTGCACTAGATGCATTGATTTCAATGTATATGATTTCTAATCCAATTTGATTGCTTGCACTAAATGCATTGATTTCAGTGAAGATGGTGATTTCTAATTCTATTTGATTGCTTGCACTAGATGCAATTGATTTCAATGTAGATGATTTATAATACTATTTGATTGCTTGCACTAAATGAATTGATTTCATTGTAGATGGTGATTTCTAATCTTATTTTATTTCTTGCACTAGATACATCGATTTCAATGTAGATGTTGGTTTATAATCCTATTTTCTTACTTGCACTCAATGCATTGATTTGAGTGTAAATGTTGATTTCTAATCCTATTTGATAGCTTGCATTAGATGCATTGATTTTAGTGTAAATGTTGTTTTCTAATATTATTTGATTGCTTGCATTAGATGCATTGATTTCAATGTAGATGTTGATTTTTGATTTGATATAATTGGATGTATGATGATACATTAATTTTAAAGTGATTGGATTAACATTGTGCATTTTTTCAATGTAAGCACAAAAAAATATTAGCAATGTACATTGAATTTTGTGTTATAGTAATTCAACCTATTAATATATGAGAGAAAGAGAGACAAGGTATGCTGTTTACTACAATAGCCCGAGCTAAAGATTTAAATGGTTTATGATTTAACCTGTCATTTTTAAATGGTTTACAAAAGTAGTAAAAGTAACAAGGGTGACAATAAGAATAGTGGAAGAAAATAGTTGCAGATTAATCACAATGAATACTATTTGTAATTGACTATATTCTTATTATTCACATTTTATATCATTCAACACTATTACATTGTGTTACAAATCCATTTGGGCACATCAACCTCGACTTAAAGATCAGTACTAATAGGGCCCATCAAACCCTAATTCAGTTGTTACATGCCCTAAATGAAGTCAACCATCATAATGCCTCCTTCCCAAGAGATTCCATGATTGAAATCATCCAAAAATGACTTCTAAGAAGATCAGCGTAGGCAGGCCTTTATCAGGGTGCACTGCAGTGCAACCCACTACATTGCCAGGGTGCATTGTAACGCACTTGAGCCCCCTTTGGCCTGCGTTGGGCGAATTTGAGCGAAATTTCATTGGGGTTTGGGAATATTCTTATCCATTGGATGCATCTAGAAGCTTCCCAAGTTTATCTACTCCTTTGGGCTCGAAATTGGATGAGGGAGGAGTTAAGGAACATCAATCCCTTTATCCATTCCTCCATGGAACTAAATCCTAAGTTTGGGAGGGCATTCATTATCACCATTTATGGCATAACTTCCTTCATTCACCTATAAAAAGACTACTCATCTAAGTGATCAGCGGCTGGAAATCATTGAATTATAGGGAGATGCTGTTAGTATGAGACTTGAGCTGGTTTCAAGTATTGTAATGATGTCAAAATGTCTTGCTTGTTATGAGGAGAGGATGGGATTGAACTGGAGGAGTGACATTGAATTAAGAAAATTGGGTTGTAACTCTTCCTTTTACTAATAAAGTGTTCAAAAATTTTTCCATATGTTTTTATTTCTCATTGATGCTTTCATATGTGTATTATGAACTTGATTCCATTCTATGTTTAATCAATAGATCATTATTATATGCTTTGATCGGTTTTTGTCTTTTGTCTGTGTGCAAGTACTCTTCAAGCGGATTAAGTACAGAAAGGAGTGACAGAATCGGTCAAGGGAGATAAGGAGTAAGTGAAAGCTACGAGTAGGCTTCTTTACTATCTTATTTAATCTATTGGTTGTAGAAAAGGTAAAGAATGCTTTGCACTATTGTTCTAAACTTAGCTACTAGTCTACAGGTTTAAGCGTTTATCCGTAGACACTAAAATTTCCCAAAACAAATTGGCAACTCTGTTGGGGATCAATTATCCATCTTAGTAGCTAATCCACCTCCTTAGACACCTTGACATACTTTACTTGTTGTAATTCAATCTTTTTCATTGAATTTTGGTCAAAATTTGAGGTTAGATGACTCTTGCGTGGCCTCACAGGAATCAACGCAAGCTAGCCTTAGAGAGAGTGCACTGCAATGCACCCTTCAGTTAGATACAGTGCATTGCAGTGCAGTTACTCCCTCTTTGGCCTGTGTTGATCTTCCTAGGGTAAGATTCTCATGCTTGGAATTAAATTTTTTTCCAAAATTCTTCTGATTGCTTGTTTGCTGATTGTAAATGGATGTCATGTCTCAGAAAATAGGTTTTCATCTCCTTAGATGGCCCTACTTAGACTAGGATTGATAAATTTTTCTTATGTATTTACTTTTTCATTTTCAATCTATAGCCGAAAGTTAGTGTTTTGGTTGATTGATCTTTGTCGAAAGAAAGTGTCATAAAATCGTATTTTTCTTCGAAAATTGAATTGTCGTAAAGTCTTCATTCATGAAAGATCGATTGATTGATGTGTGTATATGATTAGTATTTTCATTAAAAGTGTCGTAACTCCTCATTTCTTTGAAAACGAAAGTGTCGTAAAGTTTTCCATTCCTTGAAAAGAAATTGTCGCAAAATCGTTATTTTTATGAAAAGAGTTTATTGATTGATTGTGCATTAGTTTTCCTTTTTGTTCATTCACATTAAGGGAAATCGAAAAGAAATACATGCATTTTGCATTATAGATATTGTAGTTTGTGAATGCTTGAAAGGAATAGCTAGGGAAATTGCATTAGATGTGCTCTTTTCTCTTTGTCAAAAATCAAATTGCTCTATCCCTACTAGCTGAGGATTTTCATTATTCACTTGAATGAAAAGAATGTCTATGATATTAGTTGCATTTTAGGAATTGCAAACACACATCACATGGTGAACCTTGAAAGGAAAATTATAAAGAAGGTCAACTTAAAATTTATCTGAATTTACCTAATGGAGCATTGTCACCTAACGAAAAACATTTAGAGGTTTAGGCTAGAGACGTGTTCTGGCATCGTAAAACAAAGCAGTTACTGCTAACTTGTCTGCAATACATCCCCAGTGTGATACCTCATTCCACGTACGTGAGTATATTGTAGCTCGTCCACGTACCTTTGGGTATATAGGGCGGTGTTATTGTACGTAAAGTATATGGGAATGCTCTCACTGTGCGGTTTTGCATTAGATAGCGCTTATACGGATTGGGACTTCATGTAATTTTGGGTATTAATGGGAGGACAACACTAGGTTGCTATCCATCCTTAGGTAACCGAGTTGTACACCTTGTACACTGTGATACACCGAACTCAACATTCGGGGAGATTTCCTGCCCATACTTCTTGGTTCGCGAGGAGATATTCTGTAGTTCACAATTACTTGGTAATCCTTTTGCCTAGAGCATCCATATTTTGTTTTTTTTTGTTACTTTAATTAAAATTAAATTAATTGACCATGGATAACATCCTCCACGCTCACTCCTTAGCTGATCTTAGGTTGAAACATATGGCGACAAATCCGGAGTCCACCGATCAAGGAATTCCTTTTGATGGGAATCCTAGTCCTTTTCCTTCTTTCAGAAATATTGGTGCTCCTTATATGGCTACATTGTCCCTTCCGGGATTTACCATTGGCTTGCCAGTATGGTTGTTTTCAACCTTCTTGGTTCAAAATGTTGTTATTTATCCGCAATCGAGTACTCCTCCAACTGGACAAAATCAACCTCCAGTTGATCCTAAAGTTGACCCTTTGCCTTCTTCCTCGGTTGTTTCTCCCTCCCCTTCTTCCTCTTCGCCTGGTGAAAGTATTGGTACTAGTAACTAGGTGGCTAAGAAGAAGAAGAAAGGGAAGAAGAAGAAGAAGAAGAAGAAGCAAATTCAGCAGAGGGCCAACAAAGCAACCATTGCTTTGAATGCAACATTTGATGAGAAACCATCCATCAAGCCTCACAAATTTCGATATCCATGCAACTTTGTGCGGGAGACCATCTTCTTCAAAATTACCCTGATATTCCTCAAATCTTAGAAGAATGGTCTTCTCATTCACATCATCCTGTGTCATCAACTTCTTGAGATCCTGTTGGTGACACACCATCAACTAGTGGTAGCAAAGTTCATGGAAACAATGGTAGAGTTAAGTTACCATGTAGGTTATGTGAAGGGAATCACCCCATTCACCTTTGTCCCTATCTGGATGAAGCCAAACAGAGGGCCAACAAAGCAACCATTGCTTTGAATGCAACAGTTGATGAGAAACCATCCATCAAGCCTCACAAATTTCGATATCCATGCAAACATTGTGCGGGAGACCATCTTCTTCGAAATTGTCCTGATATTCCTCAAATCTTAGAAAAATGGTCTTCTCGTTCACATCATCATGTGTCATCAACTTCTCGAGATCCTGTTGATGACACACCATCAACTAGTGGTAGTAAAGTTCATGGAACCAAGGGTAGAGTTAAGTTTCCATGTAGGTTATGTGAAGGGAATCACCCCATTCACCTTTGTCCCTATCTGGATGAAGCCAAAAGAGTGTTGGATAACCATCCTGCTTCACCGGAGCGACTTCCATCTGGTTATAAGAAACTATCCCTTAATCCTTCACTAGTTGATGAATTGACTAACCAAAATCAACCGTTGGTCAAACCCACTCTCTCTAAAAGTGAATCCTATGAATATATACCCAACCCAAATCAACAGGTCGAGGTAACAGTTGACCTGATTTCACCTTCAGTTAATCGTACCTTTCCCGAAGAGAGTTAATATCATACCACTCAAGTTCTTTTTGTTTCTTCAAATTCTAATGAGCCTGTGGGCAGTCCTCCTCTTCCATCAAGACAGGAGGAAAATCCTCCAGTTCTCGTAACTCAAGGGGTTAATTCTCTCGTTTCTACGGTACCCCCTCCAAGTAATCTGGTCACTTCCTTTGATTGGAATCAACTGGCAGGATTCCGTATTCCTTCTTATGTGCCTTTCTAGATCATAGTACAATTTACTTCTAGGGCGCAACTATGTTTATGATATGGGAGCTATTGTTTCAACACTCTTTTGAGTGATTTGTTTCCCATGTGATGGCATAATTGTCACCATTGACCAGCTTTCATTTCCGGGTCCAAATATGGCTTCCAGTCAACCATCTTCCCTAAATTGTCCTTTTGTACCAATGGTATCATCCCCGCCATAGGTTAATTATGTGGCAACCCGCTCCATACCTACATCAACTGACAATCAATTCAGTGGTGTTGTACATCATGTACTGGGGGCATTGGAACCATATCTCTCCTTCACGACTTCTTATGAGTTGTGATCAAAGGTCCATGACGATAGTTCTTTTACTTTGTCAACCTCGTCAAAAAATGAAACAGGCCCACGAGGATAGTTCCTGGTCATGTGTCAAACTCGTTAAAAAATGAAACAAGGAATATGAGGATAGTTCTTTCACTGTGTCAACCTCATTAAAAAATGAAACAGGCCCATGAGGATAGTTCCTGGTCTTGTGTCAACCTCGTTAAAAAATGAAACAAGGAATATGAGGATAGTTCTTTTACTGTGTCAACCTCATTAAAAAATGAAACAGGTCCACGAGGATAGTTCTTGGTCTTGTGTCAATCTCGTTAGAAAATGAAACAAGGAATATGAGGATAGTTCTTTTACTATGTCAACCTCATTAAAAAATGAAATAGGCCACGAGGATAGTTCCTAGTCTTATGTCAACCTCATTAAAAAATGAAACAAGGAATATGAGGATAGTTCTTTTACTACGTCAACCTCGTTAAAAAATGAAACAGGCCCACGAGGATAGTTCTTGGTCTTGTGTCAACCTCGTTAAAAAATGAAACAAGGAATATGAGGATAATTCTTTTACTGTGTCAACCTCGTTAAAAAATGAGACAAAGAATTTGAGTAGGGTTCCTTGTCTTGTATCAAGCTCATTAAAAAATGAAACTAGGTCCCAAGTTCCTAGTTGAGTCTTTGATTAGATCTTGTAAAATCCTAGTCGAGTCTTTCACTTGATCTCGTAAAAGAACCTTCATTCCATCCACTTGATAGCCATGAGTAATCTACTTAGGTGAATGTAATGAAGCTTGGGGGGCATGCACCTAATGGTAAAGTTAATTTTCCTTGTAGGTTATGTGAAGGGAATCACCCAATTCACCTTTGTCCCTATCTGGACAAAGCCAAAAAGTGTTGGATAACCATCCTGCTTCACCGCAACAAATTCCATCTGGTTACATGAGACTCTCCCTTTCATCGTGCTCGGGGCATGTAAACCAATTTCAAGCATAGTTTTTTGTTTCGAGCTTTTCTAAAAATGAAACTGAATTCAAGCACAGTTTTTCGTTTTAAGCTTGTGTAAACATGAAATTGAATCCAAGCATAGTTTTTCATTTCAAGCTTGTGTAAACATGAAACTGAACCCAATCATAGTTTCCTATGGTTCAAGCTTGTGTAAAAATGAACCCATTTTCCATTTTTAACCCTCGTGATTGCCATTCTATCAGCCTCTTTAGTCAGTTGAGCCTTGGTTGTTTTCATCCCTTCGCCACCATCTCTTTGGCCGATCATACGCTTTCACTTGGTTGTTTTACCTTTTTTGAGGAACAATTGCAATGAGTGGTCTTATTAGCCAGCCTCTTCACATAAATCAACATGTTTTGAGAAGTTTCAACATCACCAGAACCAGTTGCTACCCTAGACACCACTCGTTCCTCAAAATGGAGTCCTCTTTAAGCTCTTTTCAGACTCTCTAAATATGAAAAGATTGTTAAGCGCTTGTCCTTTCCAACACGTTAACAGATTGGAAAATATATCTCTCTTGTATTATTTTATGCTTTTTTTAGACTTGAGAGATTAATTTACAAAAAAGAATTTGTGGAGTTTTATTTTTGTACCTTTTCAAACTCTCTAAACATGAAAAGGACTGAGTTATATTTATCGTTAAACTCGTTAAAAACATCAAATAGCGACAAACTTATCCATTTAGACAAGACCGAGTTTTCACCTCGCTAGACTCGTTAAAACATCAAATAGCGATGGATTCGCTCGAAGGGTGAAATTATACAGCAAGCATATGTTATCCTCCTCAAGTTAAATAAAGAGGTATTAGTCAGCAATGACTAGGGAAAATGGGAAAAAGGGGAGAACACTTATGGTAGCAAGTTGCTCTTGAACATGACACTTTCACCTCATCACTGTGACTATGTGGGTTGGGTCATTCAGCTTGATGGTTATCACACCGTTGGTCTTTCATACCATCCATTACTTTGTTTTGGGTCAATGCTACAAATTCATCTTAGTGTCGCTGACATGTTCAAGAGAAGTCATTCAGTTCAAACTTCATCCTTTGCAATACCATAAACATTCATTTTCATGACTGCCACCCTTGAACCTTCTGTCATCAGTCGATTTTTCATCTCCAAAATCATTTACCTTATTTCGTGTCATTGATATGGGATACATCAAAGCCCTCCTATGACGAGTCACTTCTTGTCGACATTAGCACATTATCCAAGAAGTTGAATTAGAAACACCCCTTTAGTACCTTGAGGCTTGCATACATCAATGGCAGGTTTCTTGCTTTCGGCAATAGGTTGACATCACTGGCCTTCGATCGAAAGACTTTGTATGGTGTTCGACACCAAATCATTTATTCACACCATGCGAAATGTACTATAGTACCTTGAGGGTCATTATCATTATCCGTGATTCCTCTCGCGTCTGTTAATGGCTTACATCATTGGCTGGTAATCAGATGATATCTTCCCATGTTCGACTTCAGATCATCTATTCACATGGTTAGACTTGTACTTGAGCGAAAGATTGAACGAGATTGAAGACCCCGGATCTAATTTCAACCATCCAGGCTCCGATATTTTCAGGAGTACTAAATCAAATGTACAATATTCTTACATTCATGGTCATCCATTCATGGGTCTATATTTGTAGACGACTATATTTGTACATGTAATGAAAGTTTATAAGCTGAGCATGGGTATGCCTTCCCTCAACAAGTTCATGAGAAAAAATCAAATTATCATAATGTATTATAATTGATGTAGGTCACCTTCTACTTCGAAACCTCCTCTCCACATAGTAAAGCGTTTATCTCGACATACATATTTACAACTTCATGCTTTAGGGGGCAACTGTTACAGATCCATTTGGGCACATCAACCCCGACTTACAAATCAGTACTATTAGGGCCCATCAAACCATAATTCCGTTGTTACATGCCCTAAATGAAGTCAACCATTAGAATGCCTCCTTCCCAAAAGATTCCATGACTGAAAGCATCCAAAAACTGCCTCTAATAAGATCAGCGTAGGCAGGCCTTTATCAGGGTGCACTGCAGTGCAACCTAATACACTGCTCGGGTGCATTGCAGTGCACTTGAGCCCTTTTTGGCCTACGCTGGGCGAATTTGAGCAAAATTTCATTGGGGTTTGAGAATATTCTTATCCATTGGATGCTTCTAGAAGCTTCCCAAGTTTATCTACTCCTTTGGGCTTGAAATTAGATGAAGGAGGAATTAAGGAACATCAATCCCTTTATCCCTTCCTCTGTGGAACTAAATCCTAAGTTTGGGAGGGCATTCATTATCACCATTTATGGCATAACTTCCTTCATTCACCTATAAAAAGACTACTCATCGAAGTGATCAGGGGCTGGAAATCATTGATTTATAGGGAGATGCTGTTAGTATGAGACTTGAGCTGGTTTCAAGTATTGTAATGATTTCAAAATTTCTTGCTTTTTATGAGGAGAGGATGGGATTGAACTAGAGGAGTGACAACTGAATCAACAAAATTGGGTTGTAACTCTTCCTTTTACTAATAAAGTGTTCAAAGTTTTTTTCCATATGTTTGTATTGTTCATTGATGCTTTCATATGTGTATTATGAACTTGATTCCATTCTATGTTTAATCAATAGATCATTATCATATGCTTTGATCGTTTTTTGTATTCTGTCTGTGTGCAAGTACTTTTCAAGCAGATTAAACACAGAAAGAAGCGATAGAATTGGTCAAGGGAGATAAGGAGTAAGCGAAAGCTACAGGTAGGCTTCTTTACTATCTTATTTAATCTATTGGTTATAGAAAAGGTAGAGAATGATTTGCACTGTTGTTCTAGGCTTAGCTACTAGTCTAGGGGTTTAAGCGTTTATCCGTAGACACTAAAACTTCCCAAAACACATTGTCAGTTTACATTCAAAATTTATATTTCATCAATAAAGTTATTAAAAACATTTATAATTTCAACAAACTGAGGTAACTAAGTAAATTTATAATTAAAATGACCATATTAATCTTAGACATATTTAGCATATTTAAAATGATTATATTAATATCAAATGAATTTACATATTATTGATAAAATTAATCATATGTTCGTTAGATTTTCTTTGGCAGCACACCATTGAAACCATCATAGATCCATCTTAACTCTAGATCTATCAAGCGTCCAGAGGGATCAAATCTATCGAGGCACACACCTTTCCTCAAGTTTTGCACTCAAAAAGAGGTTTGCACCTCGAGAGGTTTGATAGATTCAAAGTTAACATGGATCTAGGCTGGTACGTAGGCAATTCAAACTTGACATCAAGCTTAATCAAAGGAGACTTAGCATGTCCTTTTGGAGATGGAGGAGTAGGTCTATAAGATGAAGGAGGTGAAGAAGGAGGTGTAGATGGAGGTGAAGCAGGAGGTGGAGGTGGAGGCTTTTTCCCATCACCACCATTACCTTTTGGTTGATTAGAAATTTATCCTCGCAACCTTGTTGTCCTCTCATTGTACAACACTTTCACCATCTCAGACATATCATATAAAGCCTTTCTAAAAACTCTTTCATCCTAAGACATCAACTCTTGTGCTTTTTCATGTGCCATAACTGGTGGATTTTATGGAGTTTTTGACCTCTTTGAACCAATTTGAAGGTTTGGATTTTCAAGTACTCCTTATCCTCTTCTCAATTCAGACCATGTAATCATTCGATAAAAACACTTGCAAAAATTGTCAAACCTTCACAACAACTGTGCTCTGATACCAAACTAATTTGAAATTAAAAATGAAGGTTTCATGTAAAGTTTGAAAGCTATTTTATGTCTTATGGGCAATGAATCAATATTGAAAAAGCACACAAAATAAGCTAAATTTTTCATATTTTAACAGTTGAAAATAGACAACAAGCAACATCACAAAACAACAATTTGATGACAAAGTTCACTCCTCCTGGGCTACGTCTCTGGGTCTAGCTTCCAATGTTGGCCCTTTAAATTATATGTCAAATGTGTAATCACATCAACATACAAGACTCAAATTGTAAAAAAAACATTTCCATTATGTCAAGAATACACAAAAACCACTGTGTAAGATCTTCGTGGGTTAAAAAAGGATGAAAAATGTCCAAGTTAGGCCTCCTCCATTTCTCTGCTCAATTTTCTACAAATTCATCCCTGTGTCAAAACTGGAAATCATATTCAACTTTGGCGGCATTTCAAGGCGACAATTTCACAAATTGAGGTGGCACATTTGGCCTCGAAACCCATTGATTTTGGTGCAAAATGTCGGATAGTGAATCACGCCAATAGCGACGCAGCCCTATTCTTCTGTCCCTAGGTTGGTCGTATGGAAATAAATGTGACCATGGGGCGTGATATAGAGGCCACACCCTCCAATCCCTGCTCTTGGTCATGCTACTTTAATGATACTGTGGGTTGGGCACGAACAAGGTGTAATTCCATCCTCCCACATCTACCCAAGTAATAGACCAACCGGGGTAAACATGTGATGAGAGGCTACTATGATTAGATTCAACCTCCCATGTGACCTTAAGGAAGTGGAATCAATGGAAACACAACATATAGACCTTCCACATCAGCTACAGGACTCCTAAGAACCATTCCATCTTCTCAGGTAGCTAGCCCCTTGGTCCCATTGAAGTTTTTAACCACATGACCTCTGGAAGCTCTCATGATATAGGCCTGCTATCATCCAGGAGGCTCTGGAAACTCTCATGAAAAGGCATGCTAGTGTCTAGGGACTATTTTTCTCAGTGCTATCCCAATGTCCCCAAGATTTGAGCCACTTTTTCATGAATAGAGCCTAGGTTACTGGCCAGAATTAAGTGACACGTTCACAACAATAAGATAACAATGAAACGATGATACAAATATAAATATTTGAATAAGCCCTTAACAAGACCCTTAATAGCCATGCCATGCATTCTTCAAACATATCATAAATATGTAATCTATAGGTGTAAACAACAGATTTAAGCATAGGGATCTCATACTTATCTAAGGATCGTTAAGAACTATTATTATCTCATATCATTTGCTGCATTATCATCTATTAGGTCATGGATACATTGTCCATTCATTTACAAGTAAAAACATGATGAAATCCATACATAGTCACTGTCATAAACTCAAACAACCAATATAATAGCAACAGAAAAATACCAATGAAATCACAACCATATGATCCACATATAAACCAGTATAATACTCATAGAAATACAAGGAGAAATCACCTCATATTGATGATGAAAAATCCGAACTCGAGATGGGGCTACCACATTCCACCCGACCATAGAATGGCTGAACCAAACCTCTCTTCAACCATTCACCCTCGTGCCATATTCCAAGCATGAATGTGAGACTCAAACCAAAAGAACCAACTAGGGAATCCCAAGGCTAAACTACCTCACCCTCACCAATAGAAACCAGGCTTTACCGTAATCCATCCCGGATCAGTAGGCCAACACAATAAACATGTAATAACAAGCTTTACCATGATCTCCACCCGATCACTAGGCCAAACAAGTATGGATGCCAACGAATTTCTCCACCTACACTGTGAGGAATTTTCATGTCTCCTAGTCTCTCAAGCTTTACCGCAATCCACACCGGATCACTAGGCCCTAAACTGAGACCCACTCTCCAAGCTTTATCGCATATCCCATCCTGGGATTACTAGACCCAACGAAGAGCAAACTACCTCTTGGATTTACCGTATACCCTGCCATTCACTAGCAAGGATTCCTAGGCCCACCAAGGAAACACAAAATACGGCTTTATCACAACTCACAGTCCTGTTTAGGAGTTACTAGGCCATGTTTTCTACCATTCGGAGATCCACCTCACTCAGCTTTGAATCCATTCGGAAATCCTGCTCAACCAAAACATGAGATCCCCATCACACCATGGCTATCTGGAAATGGCAAGGTTAGGCTGAAAACACTGTCACACCTAGAAAAACCCATGCTATAATAGCAAAAGAACCACATGCAATACCATGCATGCCAAATCTAGCAGGGAAAACACATATGAAAATCGATACCTACAAAGAATATTGTTGTAGTTGTTTGATCCTGCTCTTCCTTGCTTGATCTTTACTTCCTCTTGCCATCTTTTCCTTGCTTAATACAATGCCAAAATACTCCAAGAAAACTCTAAGTGTCCAAGAGTGAGAGAGAGAGAGAGAGAGAGAGAGAGAGAGAGAATAATGAGAAAGCTCCAAAACTGAACTGACAAAAGGTTACAAACTGATCCTCAGAAGCCTTTTTATCAATTATGCCTATATTTTCTTCATTTTCCATTATTTTTCTTCATTTTCCTCCTCACATGCAACCTATGACCTTTCACCTTCCTTTTTTTCCTAATTTCCATTATTTTCATAAATAGATATGCCAAAATGTCATTTTGTCTTTCAAAGCCTTAGCTAATTGTCTTTTTCAATTTCCTTAGCCATAATAAATATATGAACACCCACACTAGGATGTCTTGCCCAACATTCAACTTGGAATAAGTAACCCATCAACTGTGATTATTATTTTTCCTTTATTAAATTTTATTACATGGAATTTTCACCAGAGATGTTACAAAACCCTCCCCCTTGGGGTAAACCATCCTCGGTGTTCAACCACACCTATCAGCAAAACGTTGAAAAGAAAACATATAGCCCATGGAGATTTATAACATAGCTCGATGCAATATTTACAATGATCACCCTGCTAATCATTGTAAAGAAAAAAAAAACATCATAATGAAATGACACCCATACCTCTTATTGGAGCTTTATACATATCTCATGGCAGTTTCTACATCCATATACATATGTACATATACCAAAGACATACCAAAACAACATATCAAAAATGCTTTGTCTCAACTGACAAACAATGAAGGATACATACCCTGCATTTGATTTTCCATCTCCCATGTAGATTCAGTGGGCTCAAAGTGCTTCCACTGCACTTTAACCTGCTCAATTTCTCGGTTCCGGAGCATGAGCACCTTTTTCTGCAATATACAATGAGGCTCCGACTAGAATTCTCCATCTGGTTCCACCTGCAATACAAACTAGTTAATCACATGGTCAACATATTTAACATACTTCTTAAGTAATGACACGTGGAAAACATTATGGAGTTTCACTGTCGGAGGTAGTGCAAGTTGATAGGCTATTGGCCCAATCCTCTCAACAATACTGAAGGGTCCACAAAACTGTGGTGCCATCTTGGCACATGATCCATTCAGCAAGGAACCCTTCTTTGGTTTGATGCACAAGTACACTTATTCCCCAACCTGGAACTCCTTGAACAACTTGTTTCGATCTACATAAATCTTCTACCTATCTTGTGTTGCCTTTAGATTTTTCTTGATTACTTGCATTTTCTATTCCATGTCCGCCAATATGTCTGGTCCAATCAACACCCTGTTAACTGGATCACTCTAGCTGATAGGAGTATTACAACTCCACCCATACAATGCCTCAAACAGACTCATCCTCAAAGATTCCTGATACCCATTGTTGTAAGAGAACTTTACTAGTGAAAGATACTCTTCCCACTTTCATTGTTGGCGCATCACATACATCCTCAACATGTCTTTCAATATCCTGTTGACCCTCTCTGCCTATCCATTTGTTTGCGGATGATAAGTTGTATTGAGGGCCAACTTTGTGCCCAAACCTGCAAACAACTCCTTCCAAAACTTGAAAGTGAAGTTTGCATCCCTGTCTAACACAATCTTTTTCAGAAATCCATGCAGCCTAACCACATCTCTAATGAATACCTAAGCTGCATCGCTAACTAAGAATTTAGACTTCACGAGAATGAAGTGCACAACCTTTGTCAACTTGTCCACAAAAACCATGATGGAATCATGTTGTCTCACTATCCTTGGAAACCCTGTGATAAAATACATGGAAATTACCCCCATTTCCACTCTGGAACCAAAATCGTCTGACGTCCGCCTGGATGTTTACACTCTACCTTCACACGCTGACAATCGAAACACCTAGCCACAAACTCTATTACGTCCTTCTTCAGATTTGACCAATACTAGATTTTTTTCACTACTACCAATGCCTTCTGATAGTTTGGGTGACCCGAATATGGTTTCGCGTGAAACTCTCTCAAGATCGCATTCTTGTGCTCAATGCTACTTAACATATATATCCTATCTCTAAATATGACCAATCCTTCCACTGTAAGACAATAGTCCACATCTTGTGCACTTGCACTTGTACATGTACATGTACCTGTACTATCACTTGTACCTATACTACCACCAGTACCTGCACCAGTACATTGCTGCAACTTGTGCATAATCTCCATATCCTTGACATCCTACTGACCTGCCTACAAGATCTTATCATGTAAGTCTTTCCCATAGGAGCTCATAGTTTTTAAGTGATTACATATAACTGCCTGCTAAGAGCATCTTCCACCTTGTTCTCCTTTCCTTTTATGTACTTGATCTCGAAGTCAAACTCACTGATTGTGGCCAACTATCTAGCTTGCCCGGCATTCAAATGTGGTTAGTCAAACAAATATCTCAACCCAATATGATCACTCATCAATACAAACCTCCTGCCAAGAAGATAGTGCATCCACATCTTCAAATGCATGTATGATCGTTGCTAACAGATCATGTGTTGGGTAGTTTTTCTTATGCTTGTTTAGTTTTCGCAACTCGTAGCATACCACCTATCCATCCTGCATAAGGACTCCACCAAGTCCTCTCTTGTAAGCATCTGTGCATTATACAAACTCTTTGTTTGGATCTGCAATCTATAACACTGGTGCATGTGTCAACATCTGCTTAAGCTGCTCAAAACTGGCCTCACACTCCAGTCAAAATTATTACCTTTCCTCTGCAATGATGTAATAGGATAAGAAATATGCGAGAAGTTCTCGATGAAACTCCTATAATAGCCAGCCAACCTCATGAAAGATCTCAGCATATCCACATTTCTAGGAGCTACCCACTCCATGATGGCCTTTATATTTTTTGGATCCACTACTATGCCCTTCTTGGAAACAAAATTTCTCAAGTAGTGTAGCTCAATTTGAAAGAAACTTCACTTACTGAGCTTAGCATACAACTAATTCTCTCTCAACAACATCAACACTGTTGCTAAATGCTCGACATGCTCTTCCTCATTTTTAGAATATACCAATATGTCATCAATGAACACAATAAAAAACTTATCCAAGTAAGGATGCAATACACTATTCATCAAGCACATAAATGTAGCTGGGGCTCAAACGAAATGGAACTACAACAAACTCATAATGCCCGTACTTGGTCTGAAAATTTGTCTTGTAAATGTCCTCCTCTTCGATGTGTATCTGGTGATATATGGATCTCAAATCAATCTTCAAGAACATTGATGCTCCCTTTAGTTGATCAAACAAATCATCAATCCCCGATAACGGGTACCTGTTCTTGATGGTCACTTTGTTCAACTCCCTGTAATCAATGCACAATCTGAGAGTACCATCTTTCTTCTTCACAAACACTACCGGTGCATCCCAAGGTGATACACTTGGCCTAATGTATCATTTGTCGAACATCTCCTTCAGCTGCAACTTCAACTCTACCAACTTAGGTGTGCTCATCTTGTAAGGTGCTTTTGATGTTGGAGTTGCCCCTGGCACTAACTCAATGGAAAAGTCTACTTCCTTGTGAGGTGGAAACTCTGAAATCTCCTCGGGAAACACATCTTGAAACTATTGTAGAACTGGGTACCTACTCAAAACATTTGCATCCTCAACTTCCTTACTCTTGTCACTAGAAATGTGCACTGTGAATAACACACACCATTTTCTGCGACTACTCTTTGCTTGCGTAGCTGTCACAATCCTAACTGATGAGGCTTTCTTATTTCCCTGCAAGACTCTTAGTTCCCCATTGTCATCCACACACTCAATTTCTTTGTCATAACAATCCACCTTGGTTTTATGAATATACAACCAATGCATGCCCAACAACATAGTGTATGATCCCACGGTAATACATTCAAATGTGTTGCGGTAAACATACGATTCAAATCAAATGCACAAGCTCTTACCCAACAAGGAACTCGCTTCTTTGTACCTGTAGCCAACTGCACTAACCAAGATTCTACATGCAATTCCTTACTCAAACCACACTTATCCACCAAGTCAGGACTAACACAACTATAATTAGATCCTGGATTAATCAAAATAGAATTAACTTGTACACAAAGCTTACAATCGATCTCAATGATAGATGTATGATAGTCTTCCTGTTTGTTATCCAATGTTGCAGAAATACAAGGAATTCTCTGACCAACATCCCCAATAGTCGATGCTTCTTGCACACTATATATCTGAGGCCTACCACCTTGATTCTATGGGAAATCTCTCTTAAGATGCTCCTTTCCGCATGTCCAACACTCCAACCGACCAATACACTCACCTCTATGTTGCTACTGTTGTGACCCATGTCCTTGACTAGCTACATTAAACCTCTTTTGTGGTGCCACATTTTCTTTCTCATCTGCATTTTGAGGCCTTGCTATTTCGGCTACCATTTACATTTACCTTTTCCTTTCCCTTTCCATCCTTGTTCAGATTCATTGTTACGCTTTGACTTTTCATAGCAATGCTTCAATTTCCCAATAATTTCAACAAGTGATCAAGGCTCATCATATTCAATCTGATCTCTAAATGTTAATGGAAATCCACTACAAATCGCTGAAATTTAGCCTTCTCATCTTTAAGATACGGGACATACCTCATTCGCTCCAGAAACTTGGTCGTGTACTCTTCATCTGTCATTAATCCCATCTTTAGCTCATAGAATTCTTTGGCCTTACTGTCGTAGTACCTTTCTGAAAAGTACTTCTTGAAAATCCTCTTGAACTCATGCCAACTCAAGTCATTGGTCCTGATGTCTCTAACCCGCTTCACATCTTCTCACTAAATGTTTGCTTTACCTCTCATGTTGAAGATATTTACTATGGCCTTCATATTATCTGTGTAATTACACAACTCAGAGGACTTCTTCATCCCAAGTATCCAAGCCTCTGGATCTTCTGGTTTCTTCACATACCCATCAAAAGTAGGTGACTTTGTTATCTTAAACTAATCTGGCAAGTATCCTCTATCACTTCTCCCATAAGGATGATAACGATGACAATCATAATGCCTATCAGAACTAGAACTAGAATAGTACCTGTATCCATCTCCTCTCTCATCTGGAGTATCCAACAACCTATCATCTTTAACATTGTCATCTCTATCCAAAATGTAACCATCATGAGACCTACTGCCATATACCCCATTAGTTTTTTCCTCATTTCCATGGCTTATCCGAAGTGGCCCTTGTCACTGTAATTCTAATAAAATCTGAAGAAGTATAACATTAGATTTTAGGCTTCTGTGGTAGTTCTTTGCAGTGTCATGATCCAGATCATGACACTGCAAAGTATAACATTAACCTCTGCATGTTTCTCTTGTTCCTGTATAATCATGTCATTGTCTTCCTTACAACTCCTTATTTCCTCCTTCAAGCTTCTCAATGTGTCTGCCAAATCCGAAGAGTACCCAACACCATGCTGCTCATTTGATTCATAAGGAGAGCCTTTGTAGTCTATTATCTTTCTAGTCATTTTGATATCTTTCCTACAAGGCATACTATGTCATCTAAACCAAATTAGCAAAAACCAATGTACCTTAGCAAAATTTGGGGAGGATATCTCATCTGTAATATCATCAAATCAACGTGATACATGTATAAACATAATCATAACAATATATAGGCATATGATACATAAGAATATAACCATGTAACCATCAGTCTAGTTAGAGTCCAGTCATCAATGCATGACCATATCAACTACAGATACCATGACGTCACGCATGACAACAACAATCATACCTACGTATACTAACAAGACACAAGTATAACAACATGTAACTATTCATACACTTATGAAGAAATACTTCATAACAACAAGATCCTCTTCCACATGGCAACATCACTACAACCATGACTAACACAATGCATATGTAACAAACACATAGACCACAAGGATGATTAATCACACATGAATGCATGACCAACACACTGAATGCATGACCAACACACTGCCCATCCAGTCCGAGGGGTGAACCATGCTCTTATACCACTCTGTAACACCCTCTTCCCACATCTACCCAAGTAACCGACCAACCGGGGTAAACATGTGATGACAGGCCACTATGATTAGATTCAACCTCCCATGTGACCTTAAGGAAGTGGAATTGACAGAAAAACGACATACTGACCTTCCAAATCAACTTCAAGGCTCATAGGAACCATTCCAACCACTTAGGTAGATAGCCCCTGGGTCCCACTGAAGTTTTTAACCACATGATCACTGGCCGCTCTCATGTTATAGGCTTGCCAACATCCAAAAGCTCTAGAAATTATCATGACAAGGAATTCCAACATCCAAGGACTATTTTTCTTAGTGTTATGCCAACGCCCCCAGGATTTGAGCCACTTTTTCAGGGCCAGAGCCCAAGTCACTTCCCAGAATTAAAGGACACCTTCAAAACAGTAAGATAACAAGGAAACAATGGTGCAATTGTAAATATTTGAATAAACCCTTAACCAGACCTCTACTAGCCATCACAAACACTTCATCAAACATATCAAAAATATGTAATATACAAGTGTAAACAACATATTTAAGCATATGGATCTCATACTTATCTGAGAATCGATAAGAACCATTGTTCCCTCATATCATTTGTCGTGTTTTCATATATTAGGTCATAGATACATTGTCCATTCATTTACAAGTAAAAATATGATGAAATCCATAATAGCCATTGTCATAAACTCATACATAACCAGTGTAGAAATACCAATGAAATCACAACCATATGATCCACGTATAAACCAATACTCATATAAATACAAGAATAAATCACCTCATATTGATGATGCAAAATCCAAACCCATGATGGAACTGCCACGTTCCACCTAACCATTAAATGGTTGAGTCAAATCTCTCTTCAACATTCACCCTTGTGCCATATTTCAAGCATGAATGTGGGACTCAAACCAAAAGAACAAACCAGGGCATCCCGAGGCTAAACCACCTCACCCTCACCAATAGAAACCAATATTTACCATAATCCATCCTAGATCACTAGGCCAACACAATAAACATGTAATAATAGAATTTACCATGATCTCCACCTGATCACTAGGAAAAACAAGCATGGATGCCACCAGATTTTTCCACCTACACCGTGAAGAATTTTCTTGTATCCTAGTCTCTCAGGCTTTACCATAATCCACATTGGATCACTAGGCCCTAAACCGAGACTCACTCTCCAGGATTTACTACATATCCGAACCCAGGATTACTAGGCCAAATGGATAGAAAACCACCTCTTGGCTTTATCATATATCCTATCATTCAATGACAAGGATCTTAGGCCCACTGAGGCAACACAAAATCTGGCTTTACCGTAACCCACAATCTGGTTCAGGGGTTACTAGACCATGTGTTCTACCATTCAGAGATCCACCTCACTCAGCTTCAAATGCATCTGAAAATTGAAATCAACCAAAACATGAGAACCCCATCACACCATTGCTATATAAAAATGGAAAGGTTTCGCTGAAAAGATTGTCACACCTAGAAAAACCCATGACATAACAACAAAAGAACAACATGCAATACCATGCATGCCAAATCTAGCAAGGAAAACACACATGCAAATCGATACTTGCAAAGAATATTGTTGTAGCTGCTTGATCCTGCTTTTCCTTGCTTGATCTCTAATTCCTCTTGCCTTTTTTATATTTCTTGATCCAATTCCAAATTGCTCCAAGAAAAATCTAAGTGTCCAAGAGTGAGAGAGGGAGAGAGAACAATGAGAGAGCTCCAAAACTTCACTGACAAGAGGTTACAAACTGATCCTCATAAGCCTTTTTATCAATTAGGCCTCTATTTTCTTCATTTTCCATTATTTTCTTTCATTTTCCTCCTCACATGCAACCTGTGACCTTTCACCTTCCTTTTCTCCTAATTTCCATTATTTTCATAAATAAATGTGCCAAAAATTCCATTTTGCCTTTATAAAGCCTTAACCATTGTCTTTGCCAATTTCCTTAGCCATAATAAACCGATGAACGCCTACACTAGGACGTTTTGCTCTACATTCAACTTGGAATAAGTGTCTCATAAAACGTGGTTATAACTTTTGTCTTTATTAACTTTTATTACATTGAATTTTCACCAGGGTTGTTACATAAGGTGCCTCACGCCCGCCCCTTTGAAGTTTTTGATGTCAATCATGATGAAACCATGGGTTGGGGCATGGGATATGTGCCACATGCCCCGCCTCTCCCATCTGATGCCTGCAGTCACATAATTCCATATAAATTAGGGTTGGCCCACTAGCTAGACCCACCAGCCCCCCACAAAGCGCCAACTGCTAACACTTTAAATAACTGTTGGCCGAGTAGTTATAATAAGAACCATCGTGGCACAGTGGTATGGCATGTGTTTTATAGTTGAGAGGTTATGGGGTCAATCCCTATGGAATTTTAATCAGTCAAACACAACAAATTTTTGTCCAATCTGGGGTGTCATGTGGTGCCCTGTGATTGGGTCACGTGTCACCCGCTCATTGGCCCAAGTGTCCAAACTCTATTTGCCCACCACCATCCAACTATCAATTGCTACATGTCATCTCGGGATTGGTCCATTCGACCACCATACCACAGAGTTAATTTGTTGATGTCAGCATCATGTCATCATACAAATTGCCACGTAGCAGCCTTACACTGTCTAATCAACCCTGCAAGTTGACTTTTTTAGTTATTTGTCAAAAACTTCATAGCGCAATAACTTCCTCATACGATGTCAAATTGAGGTGAATCAAGCATTGTTGTTATCAGAACGAAGAGATCTATGATTTGGCACTAGTTTCAAAGGAATTTGAGCACTTGATTTTTGAGCATATTTTTAATCCCTTGGATCTCAAGAAAAAGAGGGAAAAGAAGAGGGGGGGGGGGGGCAACAAACAACAACTTCGGTACACATTGATGAGTTAACTTCGAGGTTGGAGGAGTTTGCATTGGTTGAAGCTATACCTCCAAATGGAGGAGGAGAATACTTCTTCAGAGTTCTAGTTCAAAGCAACAACAATGACGACATACTCATCATATGGATCATTACCTTTGGCTACAGGGGCCCACAATGTTTCAGTAGCAGGAGGATCAATGTCAGTCGGTGTAGTCAGACCTTGGGGGATAGTTGCAGTCAGTTACTATTAGGGCGCAAAACTAGTCAAGGCGCATGTAGTTACTCAGTAGACCATTGCACAAACTAGTTGCAATCACAGACTTAGGATACAATTGTAGAGCCAATACATGGACAACATGGATCTTTAGATCATTCTCAGTTGCAGCAGCAACAACAACATGAGATAAGATGTAGCACAAACAATGTTGGAAACAACAAGGTGGCATAGTGCAGTGTTAGTAGCAGTGCAGATGCAGGATGGTTCAGCTACATGGTTAGCAGATGAATCAGAGCATGCACAATAGCCTGATGGACAATGATAGATTCTTACAGGTGTCAGACATCAACAACGTGAGAGAAGATGTTATGGGAGAAAACACCTCTCGCTAAGAGGGAATGTTAGTTTTTTGTAGCGTTAGACATGTGTTATAGTCTTGATTTAAGTCAGAGAGTCTAAGAAAATGAGATCTTCAAAGCCTAGAAAATGTTTCATGAGATAAGCTTTTGAAACGCCTTAATTAAATTAATTAGTCATCATTTAAATTTTTCCTAAGCCTAACTTAAGAAAACTAGTTAATTAATAGGAATTAATTAAGGAAAGATGATAAATCTCTAGAAACTCACACAGATTGAGTTTGACATGATCTTAGCCATTGATAACGATTTAATCATGGTCATTGTTGATCCACAAGATATTATAAGAGCGGGTCAATGGGGTTGGATATAGAAACATCAAGTTAGAAGGGAGAGTGAGTTCCTTGGGAAAATTGAGCTATCTAGTTCAGAGATTCAACATGAGAGAGTTCGAGCTATAGATTAATGATTGAGGGAGAAACAACAGTGATTTCTGGTGGGGTTCCAGTGTTAGAGAGTCAATAATAAAAGGGCCGCATTATTTCCTTAGTGAGGTTGCGCATGGGCAACAAAAAAGCTTTAGAGGGTAGTTCGATTTGGCTGAAGAGGAGGTCGATTAAGTTGCTAGTGGTCGGGAAAATTTACAGAAGGCCAAGCGGGTCATCTCTAGAGGTAGAGTCAAGAAGAATAATAGATTTAGGCGGTTCCATAGGCAGTGTGAGTAGAGCCTGCATAAGCATTGCACAGAGGCTGATGCAGGAGAAATACAAGTGACCTAGTTTGTGTCATATTTGGAGCATGATCAATTGTCGCGTGAGACAAATTGTCTCACAAATATTTTGACTAGATTATTTTGCTAGAGGATAGCTAGATTGCCATCCATATTATTTCACTCTAATTTTACTACTACATAATAATAAAAATAAACCCTCATCTATTGCACGGGTTTTCCCTTCAAAGTTTTTTTGGGGACATTAGTTGAAAAATGCTGTGTCATTTTTATTTTGTGTGTGCATCTATTTTATCCATTCCATTTTATTTTCCACAGTGTAATTTTATAATGAAGAATTGCAATGTGATTTATTCATTATTTGACATAACAAATAAACTTCATAATTAATTATAACAGGTCATTCCTCATCTATACATCTATAAAATGATCCTCACCTGTATGGATTCATTATTTAAATTTCTAGTTGTTGTAGTTCAAGTAAATTTCACGTCTAGAAGGTTGAAGAGATATCCATCAAATCTTAAAAAGGGCGGGGAAGCTAGCCTATTGGATCATCCAGAGTTAATAATTTGTCTTTGTGAAGATTGGAGAAGTTGTCCTCACAGGTTCATTATGCCTAAGGCAAAATGCCTTGGGTATTGCTTATATAAGAATTGGTGCGATCATACACAAACCCATCTCTACCAATCCCTTGGTGAATTCATTCAAAATACACAGGTGCATTTATCAACTATAGTTATAGTTTTTTGGGTGGCCATAATTAGTATTGATGCAATATTTGGCATGCAATTATAGATCTAGATTTAATATAATAAGGTTGAGATTTGCTGCATGTGCCTCTTGTTTATTTTGAGTTGCAACATTATGGGTTTTTCATATTGAAAATTTACTTGCTTTGTTGATAATCCCATGGTGTAAATTGCATAGCTTGATTAAAGAAATTTACAACTTAATTTTTTGAAGTTAAATTCTGTAAAAAAATATTATATTATATTTCAAAATATTACAGTGGTATTAGAGTTATGCATACAACTAGCCTAAGGGTTTTATTGCAGATTGATCTGAGGGTGATCAATTTTGAAAGAGTTCGATTGTGAATTATGGGGCAATCTTGTTAGGTCCCTATAATACTAGTGTATTCCCTTACTATTATTGCCATTGTATCTCCTTATTATTATTTTTGTGCCCATTTTGTACGCATATTGTTATTATTGTGCCCCATAGAAGCCCACTATTGTTATTGTTGTGCCCTTACAGTATTATTGTTATGTCAGCTTTGACTATATTATGACCCCTTAGAATCCTATATATAGAAAGGAGGTCTTGTCATTTGTATCATCCAAGAATTGTTCATTTGTGTAATGTAAAGGAGGTTTCCCCCTCGAAGAGGCTGATTTTGAAGTCGTTGATCTATATTTTCTTCCATTTTATGAGTTGGTTGCATAACAATTGATATTAGAGATTTGGATTTTAGGGTTTCGCTACTTCAAACAGGTCACCGTGGAATTTTTATTATAACTTTTTTTATACGACGTTTCAGACGATAAAATTAAGACCCATTTGAGACAAAATATTGATGAACCTTGGGTACGAATTTCATATCTTGTCTCGCTACCATTTCAGAGATATGATCCAAGGAAAGTAGGGTTTTTGCAGGCTCTCGAATTATATCTCAAACATGTGACCTGGGGAAAATCATCATAACTGTCTCTTTGAGAATTATTGAAATTTCATAAAAAGGCACATAAAGATGACATATTTTAGTTTTTGGTATATCTGTTTCAGGTCTATAGGTCGAAACAGTGACATGTGGCACTTCGTACAAGTTCACTCTACTGAACCAATCTATAATTAGGTCATCATGGGAGGCTTGGAATAAATCTTTCTTGGAGAATCCAATCTTGATCATACTTGAGGGTTTGGAACGAGGAATCAGAGGGCTATCATAGGAATAAATCCTTGGAGATATGAAATTACAAACATACAACATATTCAATATCGAGCTCCTACAAAGCCAAAAAATGTGTGTAGTATTTTTAAATTTTTGCATAAGTTTGGTTTGAAAAACTAGTTTGAAGGAATTCAAAGGACATAGTGAAGCATAATTATCATTAATTGATGCCCCAAAGAAAGAAAATGGAAACACCTAGTAAGCAACCTGGAAGCTCTAGCATGACTCATGAGGAATAGGAAGAAATGCAACATGATATATCAAAATTACAAGACCAAGTGCAACAAATTTCATTCAAAAAAAGTAGTAGAAGCTAAGATGGATGGTTTAGAGAAAGATGTGGAAGCTAAGATGGATAGTTTAAAGAAAGACACAGAAGCTAAGATGGATTGTTTAAAGAATGATGTGGAAGCTAAGATGGATGGTTTAGAGGTAAACATTGAAGATTTGAAGAAAGACAAGGAAGGTTTGAAAGGAGGTTTGGCAAAGTTGCTACAAGAAATGCTTCCTAATGACAAAAAGGTAGTAGAGGAAACTCATGATGAGAAAAAATGAAATATTAGTCATGATTTCATAGACTCTAACATTGGATTGAAGACCCACCATGTTCCAAATATCGATATGAGGAATTTTGATGACAAGGATCCCGTAACATGTATACTACAGATGGAGCAATATTTCGATCTCCATAATGTGAAAAGCACACAAAATTACGCATTGCGACTTTATATTTGAAACACAATCAGTTTGTATGGTATCGATGGATTTTCTCTCGTAAACAAATTGTCACTTGGGGAATTTTTACAGTTGCGATGATATCACATTATGAGGATACAAAAAGCAACCCCTTTTTTAGCCAATTGATAAATCTCAAACAAAAACATTCAATGATGGAGCACATTGAGGACTTCCAAAAATTGAATATAAGGGTAAAAGATATTCCAGAGGAGCATATGATTGATGTGTTCATGGGGAGATTAAAAGATAACATCCAACCAGAGGTTTGCCTTTGGGAACCTAATTCATTAGAGAAGGCATTCATGCTGGAAAGAAAATTTGAATGCAAAATTATGGCAACAAGGAAGCCTATGAATCACAATTATAAAGATGGAAGTGTTGTTGCTCCTAGCCTTCCACAACATACAAGGTTGACACCACAAAAATTGGAAAAAAAAGAGCAAAAGGGAGTTGTTACAGTTGTGATAGAAAATACACTAAAGGTCATAAGTGTGCTGAGAAGAAATTATTTTACATAGATTGTGAAGAGGAAGAAGAGAAGGAACAAAAAACATCAAAAGAAGAGGATACACACTAGGAACAAAGCCTAGAGAAAGAAGAAATGATTTTGACCATATCTTGTAATGCATTGGCCGGAATAACCACTCCTCAAACTATCAAGATAGAAGGACATATCAAGAAGAAAAAGGTAATATTGTTGATTGATTCGGGCAGTACCCATAATTTTATTCATTGTAAGATAGTGAAGGAATTGAATTGCCTCCTATATCCAGCACTAGAGTGTCAAGTGATGGTTGCAAATAGAAGAACCATACATTGCTCTGGAAAATGCCATAATATCAAGCTATCCACAGGAGAATATGTTTTGAATAGTCCAATTCTTTCCATTCCAGTGGTTGGTGCTGATGTTATACTAGGAGTCAAATGGCTACAATCTTTGGGTACGATAAATTTTAATTTTCAAGAACTTTTCTTGACAAAAAATTCAGAAGGAAAGGAAGTTGAATTAAAGGGTATCGCAGGGAAACCGGGAAAGATAATCAACTATAACGGCATGAAAAATATTCTAAAGAAAGAACAACGTGGCATAATTGCACAATCATGTTCGCTAGAAGTTCTCACGTCAATTTAATTTATTTCTCCAGATCTCCAAAAAGTCTTGGACAATCATTCCAAAGTATTTGAGACTCCCAAAGGCCTCCCACCTATTCATGATCATGATCATGCTATTCGTTTGATTCGAGGAAGTGTTCCTCCAAACATCAGGCCTTCCAAATATCCATATGCCGAAAAGAGTGAAATTGAACGTATTGTTACATAAATGCTAGAGGCTGGTATAATTCAACCTAGTCAAAGTTCTTTCTTTGCTCTAGTAGTATTGGTGCACAAGAAGGATGGATCATGATTCATGTGTCCGGATTATAGGGAGATCAACAAGCTCACTATTAAAGATAAATTTCTCATTTTTGTCATTGATGAATTATTGGATGAATTACATGGAGCAATTTACTTCACCAAGTTGGACCTTCATTTAGGATACCATAAAATCAGAATGAAGAGTAAAGACATTCTAAAAACATCATTTAGAACTCATGAGGGTCATTATGAATTTTTGGTCATGTCTTTTGGCCTTACCAATGAACCTTCTACATTTCAAGGTTCGATGAATTCCATTTTCAAACCCTTCCTTAGAAAATTTGTGTTAGTATTTTTTGATGATATACTAATTAATAGGTCTTGGAAGGATCATGTTCAACATGTTGATAGAGTGCTCAAACTATTGGAGAAGAAACAATTATAAGCAAAAACCTCCAAATGTTTCTTTAGAGTACAAGAGGTGGAATATTTGGGTCGTATTGTATCTCATGAAGGTGTTAAGGTAGACCCTAGCAAAATTAAAGCCATTAAGGAATGGAAAATCGCCACATCCATAAAGCATCTGCGAGGATTTCTCTGGTTGACAGGGTATTATCACAAGTTTGTTAAGAATTATGGGAGAATAGCAATACATATAACAACATTACTAAAGAAATATGCATTTTCTTGGACTCCAGAAGCAACAAAAGCCTTTGAACATCTTAAGGAGGCAATGTGCCAAGCACCGGTCTTAGCTACGCCATATTTCACAAAAACCTTTATTGTGGAATGTGATGCCTCAGGAAATGGAATTGGTGTTGTTTTAATGCAAGAAGAAAGACCCATTGCTTTTGAAAGTAGTCCAATCAAAGGAAAGTATTTACGCAAAGCTATTTATGAGAAGGAAATGTTGGCAATACTACATGCACTTAAGAAATGATGACCTTACCTAATGGGAAGACACTTCAAGGTAAAAATGGATGATGGTAGTCTTAAATACTTTTTAGAACAAAGATTATCTTCAAAAGAGCAGCAAAAATGGGTCACAAAGATGTTGGGTTATGACTTTGAAATCATCTACAAAAAAGGGAAGCAAAATGTTGTTGTAGATTCACTCTTAAGAAAGGATGAGGATGTGGAAGCATTTATTTGTGCAATTTCTATTATCCAACCAGATTTGATAAACAAAACAATGGATTGATGGAAGAATGACAAAGAAGTGTGGGAACTCATTCAAAATTTACAGCAAGATCCTAGTACATCGATACATTTAGCTGGAAAAATGATTCGTTATGGTACAAAGATCACTTATACCTCTGTAAGAATTCCCAACTCAAATAAAAGATTATTCTAGAATTGCACACCTCTCCCTTAGGAGGTCACTCAGGATTTTTAAAAACCTACCACATGGTTAAGAAGGATTTTTTTGGGATGGCCTTAAATCTATTATTCAAAAGTTTGTGGCGGAACATTTGGTTTGCCAACAAAATAAAGTTGAGACAATTAAGACCTCAGTGCTGTTACAACCTTTATCCATTCCAAGCCAACGTTGGGAGGAGGTTTCAATGGATTTTATCATAGGTTTACCCAAGTCTGAAGGAAAGAGTGCCATCATGGTGGTAGTTTATGGACTTACCAAGTATGCACACTTTTGTGCATTATCTCATCCATTTAAAGAAAGTATAGTTTCTACTTCATTTATGGAAACAATTCAAAAGCTACATGGAAACCCAAATATTATTGTAAGTGACAAAGATCCCATTTTCACTGGAAATTTTTGGACATAATTATTTTCTTGTCTGGGTACTCAGTTAGCTCATAGCTCCTCTTATCATCCTCAATTTGATGGGAAAACTGAGATAGTGAAAAAATGTTTGGAAGGATATCTTCGTTTCTTTGTATCTGATAAACAAATACGATGGGTCAAATGGTTGCCTCTGGCTAAATGGTGGTATAATACTTCTTGCCATACTGCAGAAAAAATGACCCCATTTATGGCACTCTATGGATATTATCCATCATCCATCACATCATATTTAAGAGAATATTCTAAGGTTCAAGCAGTGGAAGATCACATCGAGCATCAACAACAAGTTCTCCAACTCTTAAAGGATAACCTCACTTTGGAGCAAAATAGAATGAAACAATAGGAAAATCAACATCACAACAAAAGAAGTTTTGATGTATGTGATTGGGTATTTCTACGGCTACAACCATACAAACAAATGTCCCTTAAGCAAGCTAAGAAGGATAATAAATTATCACCAAAGTATTATGGTCCGTACAAGGTGTTGCAAAATATTGGTACTATGGCATACAAATTGGATCTTTCTACAGCTTCTCGAGTGCACCCAGTTTTCCATGTTTCATCCTTAAATAAGGTTATAAGTGACAAGCTCCCAGTTCATACAATATTGCCAGAACTTGACGAGGAAGGAAAAATCATATTGGAACCTGAAGCAGTCACAGAAACAAGAACTCGACAACTACGAAATTGATCAATTTCAGAGTATCTCATCAAGTGGTAGAACTTACCTGCTGAAGATTCCACATGGGAGAATGAGAATTTTATACAGAAGCATCCAGAACTACTCAAGCATTGAGGACAACACTTTTATGAAGGAGAGGGGCATGTTAGGTCCCTATAATATTAGTGTATTCCCTTATTAATATTATCATTGTATCCCCTTATTGTTATTGTTGTGCCCATGTTGTACCCATATTGTTATTATTGTTCCCCATAGAAGATCACTATTGTTATTGTTGTGCCCTTAGATTATTATTATTGTTACGTCGATTTTGCCTATATTGTGACCCCTTAGAATCCTATATAAGGAAAGGAGGTCTTCCCATTTGTATCATCCAAGAATTGTTCATCTATGTAATCTAAGGGAGGTTGCCCCCTCAAAGAGGCTTATTTTGAAGTCGTTGATCTAGATTTTCTTCTATTTTGTGAGTTGGTTGCATAACAAATTTGGAGATTGTGTGACTTCATGATACATGGTTATGGTGTGCAAGATGAAGTTTACTGAGAAATTTTTTCATGAGACAAGAGTGTGTGGTTAGGTTGTTACTCTGGTTGAAGTGATCAAGGGCATTGAATTCTTTGTGCAAGTCATGATCATATATGTTGTTCCCAATTCAATGCGTAACAAATTTTCTCTGATATGGTGTCTAGTAGTATAAGAAATTGTGTACATACTTCTATCGGTGACTTATTTAGTGTGCGTACCAACAGGTTATGATCCAGTGTGAAGATTATGTTCACACAAATGTTCTTACTCCTTGAATCCATGAACCTTATGCCTTGTATCACTGATCCTTCCGAGGGAAATAATTTATGTGGTCAAGTCACCGAATTTCAAGCATTGGGCCTGTTACTCACCACTTTGTGAGTGATATACCCAGGATAATTTTTTCTCCATGATGAGCTTCAGCTGATAGCCAGCAGCCCCTTGATGCATCCTACTAGCTCGTTGTGCCATTTCTTTTCCACCTAGCCAGCCATGTGGTCCCTCACCCACCTGTATTGATCGTATGTTTGAAGGTGGGCCTCTCAAATATAAAGGTATATCTTGTCATTTGGTAATTGAGTACTGGGTTTACTTATCATGGATACTTATGGGTATGGATTGATGGGGGGATTTGACGGAAAGAGAGGGCTTAGTTTGTGCTCTTGTCTCCTTGATCTCTTTTGGTTGCTACCCTTGGATATTAGCCCCGTGGGATCTCCTTTATTGACCATTTGGTTCTAGGGTGATACTACTTGGGAAACCTTGACTTTGGGTGTGTGGTCTCACTCCCTTACCCTCACATATTACTCCCTTTCCACTCACTATACCCCAATTCATCTTTTCTCCCCCTTGGGTCCACATTTCCATTTTGGGTCCACATAGGGCCAACCTCCCTATCCCCTTGCCCACACCTTGGGTTAGGCCTAGAATGATGCCCTGAAGGTTGAAGCAATTAAAAGAAAAAGTGAAAAGAATAATTTGCCAAATTTAATAGGAAATTGTACCACAAAATGCAAAAGATGGTCAGGACAAAAATAACTAGCACGTGGGCAACATCCATTACGTGAGCTCTACCACAATCTATGGCCATCACCCTGGTTCCATAGGCTGTAGATGATATTCCTCTATCATTCATAAACCCACCATTTTCCCAACCCCTGGAGAGAAATGAAACACCCTACCTAAAGGGGGTAATCACTCTTATATCTTACACATCATGCTCTTGTCCTTTCAGCCCCGAAAAGTTATTTAAAAAAAATTCATAAAAGGAAAAAGATATATAAAGAAGGGTGGAAAATTCAAGGTTGGGGCATGTCATGTACCATGGTTTCTCCCTCCTATACATTACCTACCCAGGTGTGGGCTTCCCCTTACCTAGCTACCCCTAAGCCCCAGTATGTGGCCCAAGATTGCCCCTCTCATTCCCTATTCCATCTCACTTATTTTTCACTTTCCACCCCCATCAAAGGGATGTACCTTCGACATATTATCCCCTTTAAGGGCTAAAACCACCTAATAAGGTACTTGGCTAACCCCCTTTGGAGCTTGGAGACACTGGCACATGCCAAAACCCATTATGGAAGGGCATGCCATTATGAAGTGCCCACTTTTTTATCCATGATTTGTAAACTCTTTAACCCGATTATTTAATGACTGGTTGTACTGGAAGTCTAGGGGATGCATTGGATATTATGCAGGATTACAAATGGTTTCTATTTGGGTTTGGTCTCCCTATACGAGATCCTAACCCCTAGAGGTCTACATTGGCACATGTTAGGTGTGGATAGAGAGCCATGGGCCTCCACTGTAGCAGAAAACACTCCCCGGATCTTCATGGATGCTCAAAGACTACTAGCGATCTACTTTTGGGATGATGGTGATATGCTTGGTACATTATGCCTAGTGGGCCCCCACAGGAGCCCCACACTCTTGACAGGTGTCCCAAGACTTGTACGATGTCATGGTAGGATTCATTCCATGACTTGGACCCTTGCAAAGCATCTATAGGTATATCCAATTCATATGGAGACCCATGGGGTCATTTATTTGCCCTCATACCCACTAGGAGCACCACAGGTCTACTACTTTGAGAGAAAGGGGACACCCCCTTGTCCATCATATTCCTCAATATGGCACTTTAGGATATTATTGAGCCTTTGGAGGACCTTATGACATGTACATATTATTATTTGGCCCCTTGTGAGGCTTATTTTTTACACTTGTGAGCTAGTTTGGCGGGCTTGTCACCAGTAGGCATTTTATTTTCACATTATTTTATCATTAGGGGCTAATTTAGGCCCATAGGCTAATTCTAACTTCTTAGGAGGCTATATATTGATGTTATATATTTTCATTTGGGTCTCTCTAATCATAGAGAATTTCACATTTTTTCCTTGGAGGATATTTTCTGGAGATGGATGAATTTTGACGTATGGATTTGGGCTATTAATCTTGTCTTGGAGATTTATATTATGAATGAAATGATGTTTGGATATAATCTATAACATTGTAAGTGAATTTTGATGTTATCATTCTTGTTGCTGCATACTACTAAAATTAGGGCTAGTTGCGGCATAATCAAAATGTGGAATTGAGCATGTTTTAACTAATTTAATGTATGGGCCAATGTTATATGAATGAAGAGATTATTTTTCTCAATAATCTTGCATCATTTTATTTGAAGTATAAATGCTTGAAGGTCACTTTTCTTTTCTTTCTCTCAACATCAGATGAAGTTGAATGTCTGGGCCTCCTTGATCATGAAACCAAGTTCTTACTCATCACCATTCTTGAATCCATATCCTTGAGTGAATTAGGCATTGGTCCCTTAAAGGGGTGTGTTGGGATAGGGTCCCCTGCGGTCAAGTTTTGGGGCAAAAGCCCAAGTTTTGGGTCATAAAGCCCAAGTTTTGTTATGTAAACTGTAAAGTCTCTGCAAGTAGTGGTCGCAGAGTGCGTAGATAGTAAGTGTCATAAATGGATTTTCCCTTCTTTTATGTAAGTTGTGTTGGCTTGTATAGACCTACCCATGGTTCACGGACCATGGGATTGTATAAAAATGAAAGTCTAAGGTAGTTCATAATTAAGTTGATGTTGAGGAATGTAAGGGGTCATTAGAAGTGAAGAGCGAAGAGTTTTAGAGTAGAAGAGAGGCTCTACAGCTGTGTGCATAGAGGCCTAGAGTAGAGTCCACAAATATGTGTGTGGATCCCTGCAGCTGAGTGCGCAGGGTAGTATTGAGTCTATAAGAAAATATGAAGTATCAATAAAGAGATTATTCTAGAAATATTAGTGTTTTGTCCATTTACTTATGTTATGCATGAATGGATTTATGTTTTGATGATTATTGGGTTTATGATTTAATACTATATTGATGCGCGATTCTGCAGGTTTACATTGTTATATGAGTACAAGTAATAATATTTGTTTACGCGAATAATATCTTAATACATGTTAAAGATATCAAATACTTAAGCCGATCTGGGTAATAATAGCCTTAGGAGTAATTACAAAGGTGCGTAAGTGGTGGATTTACCTGTTTAGGGCCTGCGAAAGACAGTCGTAGACCTTCACGAAGGGCTGGACGCTGATAACAGGAAGTTATTCGATAAGCCTTAAGGGCTTATCGATCTGTGTGAAGAAAGGTTTAGGGAAAAAAACAACATCAAAAGCATCTCTGGGTGCAGAAACTTGGTTCCAACATCCCCCCATACTGCTTCAGGTGAGACTTCAGTCTGCACTCCATTGATTGATGTCGAAAGTGCCAGTAGTGTAGGGATTTTTTTGGCAAACTTAACTCTAAACCTGGGTTAGGACCCACTAAGACAACAAATGGTTTCGTTGCCAGGACCGGGATCTGCATAAAGAGATGTGTGATGTCGCATCATCGGAATCCAACAAAGAAGGAAATTGAAGATTGGTTGGATAGAAAGATACACAAATTTGTGGTGCAAGAAAATAGAAATCCGATATTGACGAAAGAACGGTGGTTGGACAGGTATCTGGGTATCTGTACACAGAGATACACGAAATTTTCTTATGTTCCTTCCTGGTTGAATTATATGAGTGGATCACTAAATTAGCAGATGGACAGGGAAGGTGGAGGCTTGATGGTCTAATAGTGTGGACCTCGAAGTTAGTACAAAGATTGGAAGCCTCTGAAGATAAGATCGTGCGAGCTGTCGATCACTCGCTTGATCGTGTCCTTGAAGGGTTTGTGATAGAATTCGCGATCGATACCTCAATCAACTACAGTGAAGCAAAGCGATGCTTCTTCAAAGGACCGCGAGGTAAGTATTTGAGATGTTTGAATATGTGGATTAAAATGCTCTTGTGTGAAAAGTGGGTTATGCAATTACCTTGATGTTCGGAGCTACACGAAGTGGAAAGTTATTCAAAGATAGAAGGGGAATAGGACCTGAATATAGCCCGTTGATTGGCCCTCCTCTGAGTGATGACGAAGAAGAAACATAGGCTTCTCCACAGAGCATTGTCCAGTTAATAAGGCAAGGGTTCCCGTGAATACCCCATCCGCCCACACCACCTCCATCTTCACCTCCACCGCATACACCTTCCCCCACACTGCCACCACCTCCACCACCGTTGAGTATGGTGAATACAGTGAAGGTTCCCATTTTTAAGGGCTTGGGAAATGAGGACCTATACCAGTTTTGGTTTGTTGTGCAGGTTGTATGGAGAGCTCATAATATTATAAACGATTCGATGAAGAAAGAAATGTTGGTTACTGCTTTACAAGATCACACGCTAACGTGGTACATCAAGTATTGCACTGATAACCTGACAACTGCGTTGGTAGATATTTAGACTATGCTAAACAAGAAATCCAGTAGACCCAAGTCTGAAGCACAATCGATCATGGGATTCAAGGAGATCATGATGAACCCTGGCGAGATGCCCTGGGAGATGGATCATAGATTGAAATGCAAGATCCGTGAAGCCAACATGAATCTTACGGATGGGCAGCACCGTGAATGGTTTGTGGCTTTGCTCTTGTCCCATTTAAGGGTTGCTTTATCACAACAAAAGATTGGGACCCATGAGGAAGCCCTGGAGATTGCATTGAGATTGCATGAGACACAAATTCAAGATGTTGCTTTGGGAGTTCAGCAGATTCACACGGAGTTATAGAATATTTGCCTAGAGTTCCAAAGTCTAAAGAAAGATAGAGCGGCTTGGCCTGAGGTGCATGAAGAAGTTTGGTGTTTGAAATGTAAGAGTCAAGGACATGATAAAGATCATTGCCCTGTCTTTGCGCATTATGTTGCAGGAGGAGGGCTAATGCCTCTGAGGCCAAAAGCTCAAGCAGGGCCAAGTACAGGGCCCACGCTATGGTGTGCTATCTGTTAGGTAGCTGGAAAACACGTGACAAACAATTGTCACTTGTTGCAGAAATTTGTGCAGACACCTCAACAAAGATTCTGCAAATTATGCAAATCAATGGGTCACGATGAGCATAACTGCCGTAATTATGAGCTGATGATGGTAGAACACCCGCGTATCGGATGCAGACTGAAACTCAGCCTCTAGATCAAGGCATTGGGGGAGCACGCTGAGGATATCAAAGGGCGCAGATGAGGCCGAGGCAGAGGAGGACCTGTGAGAGGCTGGGGACAAGTTTTTTGCTACAATTGTGGAGGGTCAGGGCACTACACATGAGAATGTACGAACATGACACACCTGTCATGCCGATACTATACTCAGTTTGACCATGCGATAGAACACTACTCGGTATTAATAGCTAAGATGCATGAAAAGGAGATGTGCCTTAGCAGCCTACCCAGAACCTGTAGATGATGAGCGATGAACCCTGCGAAGAGGATCCTAATGTGAATATTATGCTGCGAAGTGGGATGATGAATGGAAAAGATAAGGGAAAGCATCCAAAAGAAAGTGAATGGATCCGTAAAGCTCTAGAGAAGGAGGTTGGATTTGATCTAGAGTGCGCAAAATAAACCTTCATGGAAGCAAAGAAAAGCTTTGTTGAGGCTTCTACCTTAGGAAGTTAGGATAAGCAGTCGGAAGAAATGGACCCATATATGCTTGCTACCTTCCTGGAGACCTGTATGAAGCTACTATGCGATAACAAGGCCGTGAAAGGATTGCAGGAGTTGATTAATAAATGTGATGGTAAAGAAAATTCTCTTGAGGGACCACGTGTGGTCAAGAAAATTGGTAAACAGGAGGCAAGAATAGGGCGTGAGATGAGGCTCACTGTGCAAATAGGAGAATATGAAATGGATCAAGTTATTATGGATCTTGGATCAGATGCGAATGTTTTTCTGAAACAAACATGTGAGAGAATGGGGCGACCTACGCTGCAATCGTCTCCTATTCAATTGAGGATGAAAAATCAACAAAAGATTATCCCCATGGGAAGATTGCAGGGAGCGACAATCGATATAGAAGGCGCGAGTGCATTAGCTGATTTAGAAGTAATAGAGATTGTTAATGACAACAATTCCTACCTGGCGCTCCTTGGGATCGATTGGTCTATTGACATGAATGGGGTGATCAATTTGAAGAAGTGGACGATGTCATTTGAAAGAAAATCGCTCCGCGTATTAGTACTTTTGGACCCTGTAGAGGACCGTGTTATACTGAACCGGTTCGCGATTATGAAAGTGACGATGATTTGGACCAAATTTATAAGATAATGGCACAAGATCAAGATTGGGTGAACCCAAGAGTTGATGGATGTATTGCATGGGACCATGAACGCTCCTACACATCAAATTTAGATGAGGAATTGGAACACTGGCAGAATCGATTGCACGAAGTGTCTACGCTACAATGTAACATGATGACGAAATCGTTGCATTGTGTATTGTTGGAGGTAAGAAGTTTTCCTTATTATGATGGCTTGACTAACGTTGATAAATTTTTGGATGCATTTGAAAGGGAAGTGCCATACAAACATCGATTCCAAGCCTTGGACTTGGCAATGCGAGCTACGCTTGCAAGATGGTGGGGTATGCATAAGGACAATTTTGATGGATGACGTAGCTACAAAAGAATGACGAGGGTGTGATTTGGTTGCCCAAGAGTATGATTGACAGAGAAATATGATGGGAGGAGTGATCCACGCGATCACTTAGCAAAATGGGTTGATGCTTATGGAGCAGAACCGCAACCGGAGTGAGTGCATTTGTTCTATCACACTTTAGATGTGATACCAATGAATTGCTACTTGGAGACAGAGCTCCTCCATGGCATGGATGAATGGGATATTTTGAGACAAGGATCCTTAATGACATTCAGATTTGAAGATGGATTCTAGTGTATTGATGAAGCGTTGCAAGAGGTCAAGGCAACGATCTTCAGAATCTCGCGGGATCCCTTGGATTTGATTCAACTAGATTGGACCACCCAGCTGTGTCATGTGTTGGAGTGCTACAATGTGACTATTGAAGAAGAAGATGAGGATCCAAGGAACATTAATATCCCAGAGACAAAAGGTCACGATGAATTTGAGGGCTCGCAGATAGAAAACCAAAATATCATCGCATCGCTGAAAACTGGACAAGTGAACATTGGAACAGAGGTGGAGCCAAAGTTTGCGAAGATAGGGGACTACTGGGATGACGCTACGGTGGATAAGGTTGCTGATTTGTTCCGTGAATACCAGGATTTGTTCTCTACAAAGTTTTCAGACTTGAAGGGGATAATATGCGATTTAGGAGTGATGAAGATAATGTTGAAACCAGACACAAATCCTTTGAAGTAGAGGCCATATCGCCTTAATCCAAAGTATAAAGAAAAGGTTCGCTTAGAGTTGGATAAAATGCTTGCAGCAGGGATTATTGAACCAGTGGAGGAGTCCAATTGGGTAAGCCCTATGGTAGTTTAGGAAAAGAAGCAGAAGGATGAGATAAGGATATGTGTAGATCTCAGGAAACTGAATGATGCTTGCGTTCATGATCCCTTTCCGACTCAGTTCACAGATGAGGTATTGGATAATGTAGGAGGTCAGGAAGCGTATTCATTTACTGATGGGTGCTCTGGGTCTCATCAGATAAAGATCGTGCTGAAAGACAGGAGTAAGACTACCTTCGCAACCGAGTGGGGATGTTTTCAGTATACTGTAATGCCTTTTGGACTTACGAATGCACATAAAATCTTTTCGCGCGTAGTCATTGTGGAGTTCAAAGAGTTCATTCACAGGTTTTTGGAGGTATACTTTGATGATTTGACGATGTTTGGGCTAGTAAAGTGCCATGTAGCTAGTCTACGCTTGATGATGGATACGTGTTGGAGGTATCAGATCGTGCTAAATTTGAAGAAGTGTTTATTTTTCATCCCTTTTGGAATCTTGTTGGGTCATGTAGTGTGTAGACAAAAAATAATGGTGGACCCAGCTAAGATCATGATTATAATTAATTTGGAGGTGCCAAGAAGTGTTAAACAGTTGCGCACAACACTGGGTCATACTGGTTATTATCGAAAGTTCATCAAGATTTATGCCTAGATTACCACGTCGATGGAAAAACTGTTGAAGAAGGATGCTACATTCTATTGGAAAGTGGAATGTCAGCGGAGCCTGGAGGTATTGAAAGAGAAAATGGTCATCGCGTCGATCCTAGTCTTCCTGAATTGGAAGAAGGAATTTCATGTGCATGTGGATGCATCATGCATTGTGCTGGGGGCAGTGCTGACACAGGACGACGAAGGAGAAATCGATCACCCGATAGCATTTGCGAGCAGGAAGTTGTCTAAGGCTGAAAAGAACTATTCGATGATGGAGCACGAAGGGTTGGCTATGGTGTACGTGCTCCAGAAGTTCAGGCATTACTTGCTAGGAAGACACTTTAAAATGTATACGGACCATTCTGTATTAAAGTACCTAGTCAACAAGCCTGTGTTGGGGGGGGGGAATATGCAGATGGTTGTTGTTATTTCAAGAGTATGCTTTTGAAGTAATTGTGAAACCAAGATGATTGAATGCAGGGCCGGATCATTTGTCGTGCATTGAAACCAGAGAGGAGCCTACTAATTTGGAGGAAGGACTGCTTGACGCACAACTCTTTGTGGTGTGCGTAGCAGAAAATCATTTTGTAGACATCATCCACTTCTTGACTATGAAACGGCTCTAGAAGGATACACAAGTCAACAAAAGAAGGAATTGGTGGTACACATGACATAATTTACTGTTATTACAGGTCACTTGTATAAAATGGGATGGGATGAGATATTGCGACGATATGTGCCTGATTTTGAACGTAGCAGTATCCTAGCTGAAGCTCATGGAGGAGCTGCGGGAGGCCATTTTGCAAGAAAAGCGACAATGCAAAAGATTTTACGTGCTAGGTTGTGGTGGCCAGCCTTGCACAAGGATTCCAAATCATATTGTAGGGCGTGCGATGCATGTCAGAGAACCAGTAGGCCATTACAAAGGGATGAGCTGCCTCTGAATCTGCAAATGTCATTGCAACCATTTGAAAAGTGGGTAATTGATTTTGTAGGACCAATTCAACCTCCAGGAAAGAAGACGGGTGTGCGGTATATCATCACCGCAACTGAGTATTTGACCAGATGGGTGGAAGTGCAGCTTGTGAAAGACTGTACAAGGGAAACAACAATGAAGTTCCTATTTGAACATGTGCTGACCAAGTTCGGTTGCCTGAAGATTTTGATGAGTGATCATTGTACACGCTTCCTCAATGAAATGATCAGTGCGCTGATGGAAGAGTTCCAAGTGTATCATCAAAAGAGCACGCCATATCATCCTTAGGCCAATGGGACAGTGGAAGCATTTAATAAGATATTGGAGACTGCGCTAACAAAAGTTTGCAACGCGCAGAGGAATGATTGGGATGTGCGCGTACCAGCCGTGCTAGGGGCTTATAGAACTACTTGTAAGACGCTGATTGGACAGACACCTTTCAGAATGGTCTATGGCGTAGAAGATGTGATACCAATGGAATACATTGTGCCTAGTCTATGTATAGCAACATTCACAGGAATGACAAACCGTGGAGCCTTAGAAGAGTGGCTTGCGCAATTGGTAGAGCTGGAGGAAGATAGATTCTTGGCTGGATTCCATCAACAAGTTCAGAAGGAGCGCGAAAAGGTATGGCACGATCGACACTTCAAACTATTCACCTTCAAGCTAAACGATTTAGTTTTATTATATGACAAAAAGTTTTATAAATTTCCAGGAAAATTTTAGATTCATTGGCTTGGGCCATATGTGATCAAGGATATTACCGATGGTGGAGTAGTTCAGCTTGTAAAATTGAATGGAGATCCATTTCTGGGAAATGTAAATGGCAGCTGATTGAAGCCATAAACCGGGGATCCGGCCAGATGACTATATGACGGTAGCCAGTCTTAGTGCTCCAAGCAGCTGCAAGGAGGCACGGGACTATAAACTATATTGCTTGGGTTGTAGAGATGTGCGATGAGGGGCCTACGCAGAATATAAGGGTGTCACAGTATTAACAGACGTGCGAAGGGAGCTATGCTACAGGACGAGAGGCCGCACATCATAGCCAAAAAGTGACCGTTACTGTCACTGTTCATGATTTTACTGCCAGAAGACGGTTACGAGGAGCAGACGGCTAATATTTAAGGCATTTAAGGCTAAAATAAAGTATGAAATCTTTGGAAATCTACCGCCAAACTTTCATTTATGGACATATTTTGGGGGGAACAGTCAAATTTGAATTCGAAATTGCCTATAAATTACAGATGGCCATCAAGTGAGAAACACTTTGCATTCTAAGAATTTCTATGTTGTGATATCTATTGTGCATGAACTGTGAGCTCTTTGAGGATTTGATTTCTAGTTCTGTGTTTGAAAGGTTACTTGATGAAACATAGAACCTCATTAACAGCTTCATGTTTGCACTAATTGAGGCTACTAATACTAAGGGTGCTCTCACCTCTAAGGGAGCTGCCCATGAGGTTGTGAGTATGGAGGTTCCAGCAGTAGTGCCTAAGGCGCAGAGGTCATCTAGGCCAAAGCTTATGCCAACAAGAGAGGTCCTCAAGCCGAAGAAAGGTAAATAGAAGAAGACACAGCTGGTGCATGAGTCACCAAGGAAACATGCAGCTACACAGACAAAATGAAAAGAAAAGTCAACCGCACAGGAGAAAGGAAAAGTGGTACACCTAGAGGCTGATGAGGGCTTGAAAGACATAGATGTTGAGGGGGTATACCCTATTTCGAAGCTGCCGAAGTACATCCCTTCATGCCAAGGCAAGGTGAAGGTCCCAAAGAACCCAAATGAGGGACAGTTCCTTCTGAATACACACCTGCTGCCAGAAAAAATCACTTTTGAAGGTCCGCGCTTGGCGCGCGTCCCATATCTAAAACTTGAAGATTGGGATTTGGGTGACGTTGAGCGGTTTCCCCACCTGGCCGTGGATACCTTCATGAAATGAGTATTCTACAAGGATTCTAGTGTCATCGCACTCGAGCCAATGGAATGGATTCATGGGGTAAATAAGGCAGGGTTGTTGAACCTGCTATGGGTGCCTCGCTACCACCGCGCCCCTATAAATTTGACAGTCACTAAGCAGTTGTTGTTCCTTGTGCATGACAGGTGCTTGTGGTTGACTGAGCCCATATCGATCATTGATATGTTGATACATAGGATCACATTGTTACCTCACTCTGGATTGAATCCTGTAAAGGCATTTGGCAGAAAGACGGGCGAGCGTGACCTCACCGAGAAGATGAAGGACAAATTCAAACTTGTCAAGAAAGTGCGTAGGTATTCTATTTCTAGTATTACTGACCCCACAGTGAAGGTGGCCACCCAAATTTTGGCTGGAAAAGTGATGAGGAAGTGTTTCGTGGATGAGGTGCTGGCACCAGTGGTTTCATTAGCGACTTAGTGTGTGGAGGGAGTACAGTTCAACTGGGCACTCTACCTGTGTAGTGAGTTCCTTGCAAACTGCAGAGAGGCACATGACCAAAGTAAAACTTTCCATTACTCATGGCTCTTACTGTCAATTGTGATGGTCTCATGGAAGTTACAGGAGGACAACCAGTTTCCTTTGATTTAGACAGATTTACCAGAAGCAGTGAAGTTTGCTTTGCTATGGGCCATAAAGGACACTGCGCGGGTTTGAGAAACTAAAGTTTTTTGGGTATTTATGGAGATGAGCATTCATATGGCCATCAACAACAAGCTGCGGTTGTCACCAACCGTCTTTGAGCAGCTATCTGGCTACGTGGAGTTTAAGGCAGGATTCCACCATGTTTACATCCGGGCGTTGAAGGATATGGATAAGAAGTGGTATGATCTTCCATACTTGGCTACAGACAAAGCCATTGCAGAGGTCCTTAAGCGATCACCTGCTGATTGGCACACACCTTCAGATTTGGTCGCTAGGACTAGAAACTCCGCAGAGAAGTAGAAGAAGGAAGCGGCCCGACTGAAGGTGCAACAGTTGGCAGAAAAGAGGAAGAAGGAGACTGAGGAGAAGGCCCACGCAGAAGCAGAGTGCGCTGCAGAGGAGAAAGTAGAGCAGGAAGAGTGCAACTTTGACAGAAGTGGAAGAGGAAGAAGAACAGTCAGGGTAGGGTGGAAGAGATCTAGAGAGCACCCCTTTTCGTATAAAGAGACATAGAGAACAGGAAAAGGAGGGACAACGAAATAATACCAAAGCCTCCAAATCATCACTAGATCCAATCACCTTGACGGAGGGTGACTTGAATGATATTGGAGATAAGGTAAGGGATATGACAACAGAATTGCTGTAGCAGTTTGAGTAGCAGCAAAAGTAGGCACTAAGTGCCATACAGATGGGTATACGCGAGCTGCAGATCCAAACAACTAGACTACAGGCAGGTGTAGGGCAGAGCAGCATGACATCAACTAGTTTGGTGTCGGGGACCACTCAAGCACAAAATTTGGTTTGATCCTTGGATCTCCGAGCAGTCATGCTGTCAGATGGAGCTCTAAGTGTGGAGGCAGAAGCTAACAGGGCTACTATCAACACTTTAAAGAATATTGGTTTGAACTTGGCCATGCTCCCCAGTGAATTGCTTCACATGTTGCAAGCAGGTGTGATTGAAGAGCTTAAGGTTCGAGAGCAGCATGTGCTAAGCATGATCAGCGAGAAGAAAGTCAACAACGAACAAATATTCGTTGAAAAGACAACCGCGCTAGAAGCATGGAAAAAGGTTTAGGAGAAGAATGAGTGAACCTCAGTTGTGGTAGCCGAAGCATGCAAAAAAGTTCTGGAACTGCATATCCTAGAAGAAGCATCAGTGGAGGCCAAGATTATAAAATTGGCTATAGGTGTGCGCAATGCAAGGACAAAGATGACCAAGGTTCAGTTTGAACTAAACCTTAAAATCACAGAGATTGAGTTGAAGTCACAGCCTTCAACTCCACCAAAGGTCAGAGAACAACACAAGGCTGCTGCAAAGGATGCAGTTGCAAAAGTCAATGTCGCGGTAGCAGATTGCATCGCACTCTTTGAGCAGTCTATGGAGGTTGTTATGACTCTGCAGGAGGATCCTAACCTGTAGAGGTTGAACACATAGGCCCAGGAATTGCAACAACAATATGACGAAGCAAGAACGATAACGCGCACCGTCACAATGTCATAACGAGTGCCTAAGCTACATGAGGCAAAGCAGATGCTCGAACAGGTGGAGGCAACACAATGAAAAGAGGCGGCCCTTAAGGCCAGATTGGGGCGTTGGCTGGACGAGACCTATGTCATCTCTGCCACCATTGAAGAGAAGTTGACAGGCCTACATGAGACACAACAGAAGGTAAACGAAGATAGTGCAGGGCCAACAATAGAGAAATTGGTCGAGCAGCTCAAGCAAGCAGCCACGTAGAGCGCGATTGAGGTAGTAGTGGTGCAAGTTGAGCTAGGAGGTCTCTGCAATAAGATATCTGCACCAATAGAGTGACTCATGGGCAAGTTGTGTCGGCTTGTATAGACCTACCCATGATCCGTGGACCATGGGATTGCATAAAAAGGAGAGTCTTAAAGAGTCTAAGGCAGTTCATAATTAAGTTGATGTTGAGAAATGTAAGGGGTCATTAGAAGTGAAGAGCGAAGAGTTTTAGAGTAGAAGAGAGGCTCTACAGTTGTGTGCGTAAAGGCCTAGAGTAGAGTCCACAGCTGTGTGCGCGGACCCCTGCAGCTGAGTGCACAGGGTAGTCTTGAGTCTGTAAGCAAATCTGAAGTATCAATAAAGAGATTATTCTGGAAATATCTATGTTTTGTCCATTTACTTTTGTTATGGATGAATGCATTTATGTTGTGATGAATATTGGGTTTATGATTTAACATTGTATTGATGCATGATTCTGCACGGTTTACATTGTTATATAAATGCAAGTAATAATATATGTTCACGCGAAGAATATATTAATAGATGTTAAAGATGTCAGATACTTAAGCTGATCTGGGTAATAACAACCTTAGGAGTAATTACAGAGTGGTGTAAGTGGTGGATTTACCCATTTAGGGTCTACGAAAGACAGTCGTAGACCTTTGCGAAGGGCCGGAGGTTGATAATAGGAAGTTATATCGATAAGACTTAAGGGCTTATCGATCTATGTGAAGGAAGGTGTAGGGAAAAAACAACAACACAACCATATCTGGGTGCAGAAACTTGGTTCCAAGATCCCCCCATACTGCTTCAGGTGAGACTTCAGTCCACACTCTGTGAATTGATCCCGAAAGGGCCAATAGTGTAGGGATTTATTTGGAAAACTTAACTTTGAACTTGGGTCAGGACCCAATAAGCCAACATGGTGATAATTTAAACCTTGTTTTTCCCCTTCTTACCCAAGTATAGCCCCATTAGGTTACCTAGGGCATCAATTTCCTGAGAATTGACCCAAGGAAAAACTTTGATCTCCTATAGGTTACTGTGCTGGTGGGTCCCCTCCCTCTCCTCCAAACTTAAGGAAATTCTAACTGTGGAATCTCCGGGAATCCCAAGCTCTATCTCTAGGATAAAATTTTGCCTAGGCATTCCCAAGGCTAGACCTTAATAGGATCAATTCAACCTTTTGAAGTAATTATTCTTGTTTGGTCCTTTCTCCTCACCTTTTCTAGGATAGGAGCATCATTGGTTGTTGCATTCCATCCCCAAACCTGGGTTGGGTCCACTTGGCTCCGTGTGGTCCCACTTCGCAATAAAGATTATTTGTCAAGGAACATTTGGGAATCCAAGTTTCCCAAGCTTTAAAGGGATTAAAAACATTGTTTATAAGCCTATCCTTTCTCCCTCAACCCTCAAATCCTCACCCCTTACCCTTGGTGGACTAAGTCCCTTGCTTAAAGAGCAAGCAAGTTCCATTCTTCACTCCATCCTTGGGAAAGGGTTTCCAGGGTCACTTCTCACCTATCCATTGACATATACTTTACAAGTGATCCCTACACTACCGAGACTCTTCCCATTGGTGAAAGTTCGTAAAGAACAGGGAGACTTAGCTGTGGTGACAGTGGGCTAAGCCTCCACCGTTGACCTTAACCTAGGAGTTTCCCTCTTAGGAACCCCTTTTGGTCCCTTACTGGTTTGAGAGGTAAAAGAGCCGAGTTGAGATTTCTTAATAGGGAGAAAAATATCTAACATCAGGGCATAATTTACGTACACTAGGGTTGAGAATTTTCCATAATCGAAGTTAATCACTTAGGTAGAATTTATAATTGATCGGGTCAAGTTTAGAACTTGACATGAACGATTTGACTGAGGGTTTGGACCATGGCACATTCCTATCACATGTCTGTTGACCGGGATCCATGAGGTTTATAATTGGATCAAGGTCGAGCTTCAATCAAATGAGAGTGAGCACGACACACTTGGGCTAGGGGTAAATTGAATAACGAAGAACCAATGTTTGGGTCTAATGATAAGACTGGATTGTGAAGTCATGTCTTTTAACCATTCAAGTAGATCACCAATATCAAAACACAACACAGCCGTCTTTGGAGCCATAGCCAAAGCTCAAAGTCATCATTTTCCCAAAGGAAAAGTCACTTGTCAACGAGAGTTGAATTTCATTTGTGTAGTCGGGTAAAGCATTTTCCATGCCTAGACAATCCATGATTTGGTGAGTTGGTCTGGTTTGATAAGTAATGCGTAAGAGGTGTTAGTTTTTGTAGCTCAGTTAGACATGTGTTTGAGTCTTAGATGGTGTCTATGATACTAAGGAACATAATAGGATTAATTATCTCGAATACCAAGAAAAAGTTCCTAAGTGAAATGTATTAATTAGATTTAATTAACCTGTTTTAATTGTTTTCCTAAGTCTAACTTAGGGAAATGGGTTAATTACTCAGGATTGATTGAGACAAATCAATTTTTCTATAGATTTCTAGGAAAAAAAATTATAAGTTGATGTGATCTTTAACAATTGATTGGATTTTGATTGTGGTTGTTGATTTGTCAATGAGAGATTATAAGAGGAGATCGATGGGACCTTTGGAGATCATCCGAACAAGCATATTTGTAGTAACAACAAGGGCACAATGATAGTGTAGGAGACATCAATAGTGGGGTTTTAGTAGGAGATATTAAGTAAATAATTTTAGAGAATTTTTTCACAGTGATTCCAGTTTTCCAAGAGAAAGGAAGAGGTCAAATTATTCTATAGAAGGAAGGCTGAAACATGCAGTGCAACTAGCTAGAGGCTCATTACAGTTGCCAATTGTTGGAACAATTCCCAGGAGGTAGTGTGAGTTGGTTTATCAAGCTGTTGGAGGTAATATTTACTCATGAGATTGATTTCCAAAGACAGTGTGAGTTTTTGGAGGCCAAATCCTTTTTTTTTAAGATAGTTAGTGCAAGTTGCACGAGGAAGTGTGAATTTCCTATGAGAGGAAAAGTTCATTTACAGATGGAATGGATTTCCCATTCAATTTGGTCAATGGAAATAGAGAAAATAATTACAAGATATTTTCCAGTGTCAAGCAAGTAATTTATGTAATCCTTGATTTACTGAAGAAATAGTAAAACCCTCATCTGCAAAACTGGTTTTCCCTTTAGGAATTTTCTTAAGACAATTTGTCAAAAAATATCAATGTCAAAATTTTATGTGTGCTATTTTCCCAGTTCTTGTGATTATTTACTCGTGAAATTGTAGTTGTGTTTTAATTTATTATTTGTCATAAGTAATTTATAAAACACAAACAATCTGCAAAGATAGAAGATTAATAATTAGTAATTGCAATAGAATTTTCACAGGAGGATCGATTGTTGATTGCATTTGACAAAGAATGTTGGATTGTTGAATAAAGGCTTTGAAAGTACAAAGAAAATGCCATGTAATGGATTGACAACTAGTGTGTGTTCGATGAATATGGATTGATGTTTGTAGATCTGTGAAAGAGACTTTTGCACATTAGAATAAAATGGAGTGTTGTATATTGTTGTGTGTGAACACACTAGTTCATGGATTACAGGGTTGCTATGAATCGACCAGAGTTTAGATACAGGGTAGTTATATGGAGCCTAACAAAGTGCAGAGCCTTAACAGCTAGTGTGACAATCACCTGGTGCGAGTAATAGCACAAGGATTGTTGTGTGTTCTGGTGACTATGTGTATGCGATTGAGCTAAGTACGCTGCTAATGTTAAAATTGTTGAGTTTATTGGATCAATGTATACTCTCACATGTATGGTTTAGTGAATGAAGGTCTATGCATTGTTCAAGATTATGTGTCACCAATTAACAAATCAATTTGGAGCAGTTCACGTTAGATTTGTGTTGCGGATTTAGGTAGAGTTTATATGGTTGCATTGAGATAGAGTTAAATAATATAGATGACATTAACGTATGTTGTTGTTGTTGTATTTTCAAGCGGGGTGTGTCCTTTGTATGGGGTCTATATGTTATGCCACATATATATATTGTTGATGTATTTCCTCCATGGCCTTATAATGTCATATTACAATAGTTAGTGTGTATTGAGTTGTTTGATGTGTAGTTTGTTTGGAAGAGGTGTTGGTTACAAACCTTGTATTTTATTGAGAAAGGGTTTTGTCAATGAGTTTTTTGTTGTTGTGGTTTGCACACTACTAAGGTTTTCATGCATGAGTCTTGCACATTGTGAGAGCATTTACATGCTAATGACAAGACTATGTCTTGTTGGTTCTTTTGTGTGGTTGTTGTTGATTCAGAGTATATGTTGATGTATGTATGTGTATGTTGCTAGGGTTTGTGGTAGAGTTGAGTAGCATAGATGTTTCACATTGTATATGTACTCGTTCTGTTAGGGTTGATGATTAATGAATAATGGATTTTTTAAGATGCCCCATGAACCAACATGATAGTGCATCATTTGGTTCTTTGGACAACAATTCTTTTATACACTAGAGAAAAAGGTAGAAAAATAGACCCTTTCCAAGAGGAGTCCGTGTTATTCTATAGTTGGAGTAGCCAAGGGATCTATAGAAGGAAAAATAGATAGGAAATTTTCCCTTTGTACTTGGGTCATATTTGAAGATCATGAAGGTGACAATGAAATCCCTTCTCAAATTAGAGTAATTATGCTCACATCTTTCCAAGATGAGACTATTAGATTGGAGGAGTTTAAATTGGACCCTAAAGCCATAAATTCTTGCTTTGATATAAGACAATTTCTTATAGCATCCTTGTGAAGGGGTAATACTTATAGTTACCTCTTGTCTTAGTGATATCATAAGATTAGCCTCACCTATACCTCATTAAAATGATGACATTATGAGGAAAGATTTCCACCTGATAACATAAATCTTTTAGGAGTTGGATAACACCGTGGGTCCTACCTTTGGAAAGAGGCTCAAGATTTTATGAGTCATGGTCGGATTTAGATCATATACTATCATGCTTGATCTAGAGTCAAATGATTTGATCCTTCAAATTTTTGAGTGTTTCTTCAACATTAAGGAACATCGTCCAAACAATGTCAAAACAAACATGCGAACTATTTTGTGTTTAGTTATGGGAGACTGTGATGCTTGTTAGAAAATGTAAAGTGGAAACTATTATATCTTATTTTCCTTAACCTTGATAGTGCTTGCGAATTTTTAGTTATATTTTTTAGTTAGATATTTCATCAAACAATATCAAGAATAATAACAACAACAAAAGAGGACATAGATATAGGGTCTCAGCTGGGGCAAAACCCCTCCAATGGGAAAACCCAAAAACTCTTTTCTTCTTAGAATCTACTTCAAATTAGATACAAAGACCCAATCCCTAGGTCAAGTCCTTCTCCTGGTACCAAGTCATCCCTTCTTCAAGTCCTTGCTTGAATCTGCACCAAACTGTTGCACACTGCAACTTTGAACTGCTGGCTACAATACTGGTACTTGATCTACACCTTCGACCCTATGATTTTGGCCTTGAAGCTCCTAAAGAAGCCCTATATTAGCATCCTCTTGGTGCCTTCCAAGAGAAAGACAACTCTTCCTAAGGTCAGTGAGGTCTAGACAAAGTTTCCTTCCTCCTAGCTACAATATGCTACACTTCGTGCTACTGCAACTCGATCCTGCAACTTCGATCTCTTTCTGCAACCTAGAAACCCTATAATTTCACACATGTGAGAAACATAGAGCCCAAAAACCAATAAATTTCGTTCTTCTTCCTTCTCCTTAACATTTTCTCTCCTTCTTGCAACTACCCAACTATAGATCAAACTCTTTCTCCTAGATCAAACTTGTGAGTGAGTGTGTGTCAAATGGAGTTGAATGGTTCCTTCATATAGCCTTCTCAAGGGGTTGAATTCCCTCCTTTAGGCCAATTTGATGATCCCAAGGCTGACTTGTACTTTTGGAGATTCCAAGACTTTCTAGACTAAAAAAAAAAATATTTTACAATTACAAATTTCCTAGAAGGGTCTTATAAACATGATGTTGACTCTGTTGACACATGACAATAAAGAATAAGACCTAATATACCCTAAAAGAACAAAGAACATGATTTTACCTAGAATACCATCAATAATGAGCATGAAACCCATGCTTTAATAATCATTATTTTTTATTTTTTATTTTTTTACATAGGATACATATTGAAATGAGTACAACAATTATGAAGACCGAAACTAGTTACATTTCTCAACACTCCCTCTTAACTAGGGAGGTATTCATAATTTTACAACCAATACAACATCATATCTCAAATTGAAGAGTTCTCAAGAAGAGTTAGATTGATAAGCTATACTATAAGCATCATCATTGTGACTAGAACTGTCCTTGCGACTTAACTAGACAAACCTCTTATTTTAATCAAGAGAATTATGCTGGGAGGCTTTACACGTGATACCAAACTATTTCTTCAAGGGACATACCCCATCCAGATGTCTACAAGGTATGTCCTTTTAGGAATATTCTTATCATGGATCTCCATACTTGAGTCCTCAAAGAATATCGGTCCTCATCAACCACTATTATCTTGGATATATGTCCCATCTTCAATGTGTCTCGTTACCTTTCCTTTCTTGGATGTTATATCTTCAAGGAAACCACAAATGCTTATCCAATCCTCCACCATCCTTTCTTCATGACCTTCACTTATACTTAACGTTGTTAGTGTTGGTGAAGTGCATGACACGTGAAGGAGAGAATTCCCATGTGACGTTTAAAATCACTGCCTCTCAAACCGAGAGTACATCCCTATTCTCCCTTAATCTTGAGCATATAACCTTTCTCCTATACAAGGAGACTTCTTTTACTTCTTTTAAAAATTAGAGGAGATGCAAAATTCATTTCTATTTGGGAAGTCATCATCACAAGCCTTACAACTTTTCTTCATAAGAGTATCAACTACCAATTCTCCATAGCTGCCCCGACTCCCTCTTTCTTTTGCATCATCGAGCTTTCTTTATTTCAAGGTATCATGGAGCCGTCTTCTCTCTTCAAACTTGTGATAGGTTTCAGGTCCTTCTTGTTTGCTCATCACTTTCTTCTTTGATATGAATGCATTACATTGAGCCTTTCCAAACTTCAATTTGATCATAGCTTCTTCTTGAAAGTGATCTCCCTTTGGCCTTCAGGTTATCTTCTCGCATAGCTACCTTCACAATTTGCAGGTACCTGATATCGAGCCCCCTTAACATCCTTCATTCTTTTTTATCCATACAAGTGAACTTGCCTCAACTATAATCATGTATCACTACAACATTCCACAAGGTAGCCAAAATAATATGTTAACCAGATAACCAAATGATAAAAAAATGACTTACCTCACCATGGTGACCTTCTCATCAACATCCTCATCGACCATCTCCATTTGAAATAAACTTCATGCATCAGACTGCCCAAGAATCGAATTTGATTACCAAGTTACAATTTTTCTTCTGGAGACTATACATGATGTTAATCATTATCATATATATTCTAGAGAAAGTTTAAAATTCTTTATACATCCTTAAGTTAAATCCTGTTCTTTTCAAGCATCATATATCCATAAACCTAAGCATATTTTATGACAAACTTTCTTTCCACAAGATTCTGCACATATGAATCTTATCTAAAGTTTTATATCCAACATGCATTCCTATGTCTTCATCTAATCATCTAGCTATCCATATATCTCACAAAGAACCTGCATCTTGACCCATTGTGTTCTTTCATCCATTTACCAGTATTGATTCCACGTTACATGGAATGTCTACTAATCTTTGTCATAGTGCTTCATCTAAGATCCTTTCATTATTATGGTTCTTCTAGGATCATGACGATCCACCTAAGTAAGATGAATTCTTCTAACATAATGTTACATAATTCCTGGATGATTATTATGAAAAATGGTCTATCTATTCATCTATCTAGATGATTTCTACAAAGAAACTTAATCATGTGAATTCTAGACATGCTACTATCATATGTTTCTTTTTATGATGTTATGCAAAACATACTATCATAAAAGAAAGATTAGTCTTCATAAAGAACCCGATTATCAATGAACCTTCTTTAGTAGTAAAGAACCTTCACTTCTTCCTTCTTTTCCTTCTCATATTCTCCCACTGCCTCAGCTACATGAGCTTCACTCCTTTCCTTTCTCTTGTTGTTCTTCTTGTTTGTACAATCCCTCATAAAGTGTCCAAATTAATTGCATCTAAAACATTTCACTTTCGACATATATTTCTTCTTGGACTTGCCAAATTCTCCCTTCTTCAGCTTCTTGACTTGGGCTTGAGTTGGGCTAGAAAGGATGGAGATAGCTCATCTGATCCAATATCATCCTTGACCTTGATCCTTTATTCTTCCAATATGCACTGCGCCCACAACTCTTCAAAGGGAGCTAAATCCTTCATGGAGTAGATGCTTCTTGCAAAGCTACTCCATTTTGGTGGCAATGCATTTAGTACACAAATTGTTACTTCCAAATCAGTAATACGTTCCCCAAGTCCTTACAGATGGTCCCTTAGTTGGGAGACTCTCATGAGGAAGGATGCCGCATACTCATCCTTTGACTTTTTCATTTTGTACAACTTGTTCCTCAACGACATCTTTTGACCTATTGTACTTACCGAATATAAAATCACTAGCTTATCATACATAGCCTTCGAAGTCTTCAAATTTGAAATTAATGGAATAAGAGAATCCTTAATTGATTCAACTATGGTCCTTTGATCTCTTACTTCCCCATTCTTGTACTTTTCTAGTTCTTGTGTCTTATCTTTCTCAGGTTCAATAATTTCTCCAATAACATATCACATTACTTCTTGTTTTGTGAGTATCAAGTCAATTCTTTTCTTCAATGCTAGATAGTTCGAAGCCCTTGCAGAAAGAACCAATATGACTTAAGATTCAAACATAGTGTAATAATATGTTACTTACTTGAGATTGTGATTCTTCTTAATGATGTCTTCAACCTTCTTGATTCTTGATGATGTCCTTGAAATATGTTGCCTAGGATTTATCCACTGACAACTTCCAAGATTGGTTCCTTGCAAATAGACTTCCTTTTTGTGATATCAACACCCTCCTTGAAAATTGATGTAGTCTTGATATTCTTCAATGTAGAAACATTGGATTAGAAGTGTATTCTACCAACGAGGCTTTAACCAGATCCCCTTAAGAGACAAATTTTCTTGTAGTCTTCTTCTTTCAAGCTTTGAGAGCTTCCTATATTTTTATCAACAATCCTTTCTAGTGTCCTTCCAGTTGCCTTCCTTGTTCACCTTGGCTCTGATACCATGTTAGAAAATGTAAAGTGACAACTATTATATCTTATTTTCCTTAACCTCAATAGTGCATGTGAATCTTTAGTTATCTTATTTATATTCTTTAGTTAGATCTTTCATCAAACAATATCAAGAATAATAAAAAACAAAAAAAAAGGACACCGAAAGTAGGCTCTTAGCCAGGGAAAAACCCCTCTGAGCGGAAAAGCCAGAAATTATTCTATTCTTAGAATCTACTTCAAATGAGATACAAAGACCCAATCCCTAGCCCAAGTCCTTCTCCTGTTACCAAGGCATCCCTTCTTCAATTCCTCCCTTGAATCTGCACAAAACTGCTACACACTGCAACTTCGTCCTACTAGCTACAATACTGCTACTCGATCTACAACTTCAACCTTGCAATTTCTGAAGAAACCCTAGATTAGCCTCCTCCTCGAACCTTCCAAGAGAAAGAAAAATCTTCCTAAGGTCAGTGAGTTCTAGATAAAGTTTCCTTCCTCTCAGTTACAAAGATGTTGCACTTCGTCCTACTGCAACTTGACCCTAAAACTTTGGCCTCTTTTTGCAACCTAGAAGCCATAGAATTTCACACATGAGAGAGAGAGATAGAGCCCAAAAACCAACAAATTTTGGTATTCTTCCTTCTCCTTGACTTTCGCTCTCCTTATTGCAACTACCCAGCTATAGATCGAACTATTTCCAGTAGATTGAACTTGTGAGTGAGTGCGTGTCACATGAAGTCAAACTGGTCCTTCATATAGCCATCTCAAGGGGTTGAATTCCCTCCTTTAGGCTGACTTGATGATCCTAGGTCCAACTTGTACTCTTGGAGATTATAGGACTTTCTAGACTAAAAAATAATTCTTTTTATAATTACAAATTGTTTGCGAGGGTATTATAAACATGATGTTGACTCCATTGACTCATGACAATAAATCCTAAGACGTAACAAACCCTAGAAGCATGAAGAACATGTTTTTACCTATAATACCATCAACAATGAGCATGAAACCCATGCATTAGAGGAAATTTCATCCTAAAATTGCCCATGAAATTTTCACGTACATAATATGTAAACCAATCAAAATCCTTTAAATTTATAAAGAGGTACATGCAAAAATTTTGGAGGGAAAATATAAAAAACTACTTTTTTAATTGTATTTTTGGATTATCTCTTTATAGGTTTAATCAAATTTCAAGTGTATACACTCATTGGATGTGGAATTCAAATTTTCATCCAACGAGTACCCATTATGCATAATTTTGAGAAGACCCACATTGATAAAAAAATGAAGATACATTAAAATAACATGTTCAACACACTTTTTTAATGTATCTTCAATTTTTATCAATGTGGGTTTTCTCAAAAGTATGCATAGAGGGTACTCGCTGGAAGACAAAATTAATTCTACATCCAACGAGTGTGTACAATTGAAATTTGAGTAAATGTATAAGGAGATAAGCCAAAACTACAATAAAAAAAGTAGTTTCTTCTTTTACCTCAAAAATTCATAACTCTTATTTTATTATTTTTCTTTAGGAGGCCACTTTTATGCTGAAATTTCCACTAATGTTTTAATAATAATAATTTATCTTTTCTTTTCTTGTTTGTTACATATGATACATATTGAAATGAGTACAAAAATTATGAAGACCAAAACTAGTTACATTTCTCAACAATGCTATTTGTAAGAAACGACAATCCAATTTGTTAGCCATTTGAGGAAGAAACATATTGTCTCACTAGTTTCTTAAGAACTAGCAAACATGTTGGTTAAGCATAACATGACACTATCAAAAGACATTTGACCAAGGAACTAATGAGGATGTAAGTTTGTTCATATGATCACTTCAATGGTGTTAGTAAAAGCAATGATGGTTCTTGTGCAAAGGTTCAAACAAACAACAAGAATGAATTAAGGAGGAAAAATCTTTGCTTCAACTACAAGGGACCTTGGGAGCCTAATCACTCATGCTTGGGTAATATGGTAGAGATGATAGGGGTAGAACAAGAGGAGATTACTTATGATGATAAGGAGATGGGTTCTTCTATCATAGTGAGTCCATTGATTCTTATGAGAACACCCTTGAAGTGTATGAAACAAAGCTATTTCCTTAATGAGAACTATAACCTCAAAATGATAACTTCATAAAAAAAACCTCAAAAACATCAATAAATAGTTTGAAAACATAGTGTGATGTTGGAACATTTTTCTTGGGTAAAATTTCAACATATTTTAAAAATAATAGTGAAAACCATTTTTTTTTTTTGCTGCCAAAAATCATGAAAAAACTCCTTGAAACAAAGTGTTGATGTTGCATCAACACTTTTTTTTGGTGAAAATTTCATTTTTTTAGCAATGACAACTAAAACTAAAATCTTTGTGCAATAAACATGAAAAAATACCCAGAAATAAAAAAGTCTTGATGCTGGCATCAACGTTTCTTTTGGGCTAAAATTCCAACATTTTTTAGTAATAACAATAAAAAAATATATCATGACTCCAAAAACCATTAAAATTCCAATAGTTTTCAATAATATGTTAAAGGTAAAATATCACGACTCCAAAAAACCTAAAGATTTCAACAATGACGTTATAGATAAATATCATGACTAAAAAACCTTAAAATTTTTGCATTTTTCAACGATTGTGTTAAAGATAAAATATTACAACAACGAAAAACCTTAAAATTTCAATATTTTTTAGCTATGAAATTAAAAATTATATCATGACTATAACAAACCTTAGATTTTCAACATATTTAGAGATCAAATATCATGACTAAAAAAAACTTTAAAAATAAATCTCTAATCAAAGAGTCATTATACCAGATGCCAAAAGCAAGGTTCTTTTAAAAGCTTAGCCTAGGACAACTTGGTACATTGCAATGAAAACTTTAAAATCAATCATCAAATTGACACATAGTGGGTGCATGCTTGGCCCATTGCAATGAAAACTTAAAAATCAACCATCAAATTAACACATAGTGGAGGCGAACTTGATTCCTTGTAATGAAAAATGAAAAATCAACTATCAAATTGACACGTATTTGGGTTAGTTTTCTAGTCGAACATCAACACAATCCCTACAACAAAAAATAAATAAGTAAAATTAAAAACAAAACAAAAAAAATTAAAAAAATAAATAAAGGATAAACCAATAACAATAATAATAATAATAATAAGTTAAGTATAAAATTAAAACATTGAAAAGAGATATATCAATAAAAAAATTATTAAGAAACACCAAAAACAAAAAAAAATTGAGTTGTCTTTAAGTGTGACATTTTGATAAGTTTTTCGATTTATTTTTTGATCTAATTTGCTTGGAATCTAACAGGAACTCATTGAAATCACAAGTTCAACTATTCAACTCTGTACAGTTGAAGTGCCCCAAAGGCTTTTCAAGGTGTTGAATCCATATATGCAGTAAAAAAAACCAGTTTAAACAACACAAATCAAGGTCTAACCACAATTTTTCTGTTGGATTCCAGTCAAAAATCTGCAAGAAACTCAAAAAAATCTCACTTAAACACAACTCCAAAAATAATAATAAACAATTTTTTTAAAATAACCAAAAATAGCCCATAAAAAATATGAAAATTCAATCCTAAAAATAAATAAATAAAAGTTTTTTTAAAACCTTTTATATAAATAAATAAAATTATATATATATATATATATATATATATATATATATATATATATATATATATATATATATATATAATATATATATAACACCGATTAAAAAAACACACAACACACCACACACACACACATTATATATATATATTATCAATCAAAAAAATATTCAGTAGAAAACATTTTTTTTCATTTTCATGAAGACAAAAATTATAGAAGATGTCTCAACAATCCCCTTTTCCTCATTTCGACCAAACTTGTTGGAATAGAGGGTCGGAGGATGCCATAGATAGAGCTTTACAAACATTATTTCTTTTTGGCATAGAAGCCATATAGTACTTGTAAAAAAGTAGAAAGGCAATAGAGACCAGCGACAACATTTCATGGAGGGGGATGAGGAGGGAACATGGGGGGGATACAAAATAGCCATCACACTCAAGCATGTGAAAATCAACATGTTCCACCCGAGCTTCCAAGTTACAGAGGTGGTCATTTGTTCTGCGGTGGTTTCAACGAAGATAATCTAGCTATTCCAATATCTCATTTTGACTATACTGAATATCATTCATATATGTGACGAGTTCATTACGACATTCATACTTGTGGTCATGAATGATGTCAAGATTGAGTTGAATGTCTCGAAGTTGCGCAACTAAGGATTCCATTGTTGTGAGAGCATCAATTCTTCTTAGAGAGCGAGATGGGGAGAGTGCCACCTCACCCTCACTATTCGTACTGACTGAATTCCTTGAAGACGAGTTGTTGTGAGCAGATTGAACTGCATTAACGAAATTCCTACCCCCACGACGAGGCCTCCCTCGCACATGAGGCATTTTTCTAGTAGCAGGGGTGCTGAGCAACTGAAATTGATAGCACCGTGAAGTGTACATGCAATGAAAAGAGCAATAACACTTGCCAGAGAAAAAGGACACCTGTCAAGGCTAGGTAGGACCATAGATGCCACCAAGGAGGAGACAAAGGGCTACCCAACAATTCACCTAGAAAGGTTCATACCAAATCTATTCAAGTCCACAGATGCCATCGAAGACCGCCCCAATAACCTGGATGGGGACCCTTAAGACACCAAAGTTGGAGAGAAATAATTGCAAACTACTACTAGGTCGAAAAGAAAAAAAGAACCCTTTAACCAGGGAAAAAATAGAGAGGGTAGGTACATGCAAACCGAGGTAGGGGAATCTATCATGTCCAAACAGAAGAGACCCAGAGGGTAAACCAAAGTCGACAGAACCACAATAGCTAAGAAACACTTGAAAAGCCAAGCCCTAGAGGCAAAGACAAAGCCACCCCATAACTCCCCGAGACAACATGACACACAAGATAGACCTCGGGGCCTGATTTAAACAGTAAATCACAATTACTAATTCAAATCTGGTAAGAGAGTCCACCTTGAGCCATCAAAACCTAAGAAGGTGACTGAACTAGAATTTACAACCCCAAGTAGTGCCAAGACGCAAATTTCCTCCCAGGAAAGAGTCAAGATCCCAAGTACTTGTTTGATGGCCAAAATCCTACCAAGCTAGAGCGGACCGAACTTCCACTATGCCACATCTCCGAGCCAAAACCCTAGCAAGCTTCCATAGTTACCGTCGCCCACTCTGTCACCCTCCCTCTTGCCACCACACGTCACCCAAACTTCCAACAACGACAAGAACTCTACCACCCTGCTTAACATAACTACAACACCATCTAGAAAGACCGTTCGGAAGGAGTACGAGGTAATGAAAACAATTATTAAATGTAGCGTGTGTGCCGCGTGGTGGAGTGGTAAAGCCCTGAGGACCATCTTGTCGTTGTTTAATCACCCCGTCCAGGGAACATTAAAAAATATATATTAAAAAAAAAATCTTAAAGACAAAATCAGATTAAATAAAGGGTCCCTACCCCTGTGCAACGTCATAGCAGGTGTAACACCTGCTTGGGCTGCTCCAACTTCCCTAGCAGTTTCCCTTTAGTGTCGCGCAAAGGCGGGGACCCCGTATTTCATTTGAATTATTAGT